>NIUQ01002219.1:0-23969 GCA_002796945.1 Plectus sambesii
AACTCGTTTCTTCAACTCGGCAATAAGGCGGTGATCGATTTCGCAAGCAACCACGTTCTTCGACTTCTCCAACAGTTTCACTGTCAGATTACCCGTACCTGGACCGACTTCGAGCACAGTGTCGGTCGATTTGATCGCCGACTGAAAATTAATAGTAGACAGCGATAGTGATTAAGGAAAGGTTTTCGCGTGCGGTTGGGATACCATTGCCTGTTCCCATCTATCGAAATTGTTCCAGGAATACTCAATATGTGGCGGTAAAAGGGTTTAGATATAGTGGCAATCTTGTTACACATTTCCCACGAAAGCCGTGGCGGAGATTTAAAAGTGATCGCAGATTCGCTGCCCTCACCCATTGGGCCGGTTTCATATCGCATACTTTACCGAAAATCCTACTTAACGCAATGGAAGAGAATATCCACAAAGTACGACTTTAGCTAAAGTAAGCGATATGAAACCGATTCATTGTTACAGTACGAGGTATCCCATCGCACACTCTTGCCGAAAGGAAGCACGCTCGATTAACCAACCTTTTCAATGATGGCATTGACGACGCCCGGGTTCTTGAGAATATGCTGGCCGCGGTCGGTGTTAAATGGAATCTCTGAGAAAAGAGAGCGGTAGACAACTCGAACATTTCAAGCGAATGATACCTTGTTTATTTCCCGCGGACGTCGACGGCTTGTCCTTGCCTTGCTTTCGAGGCTTGGGCTTTCCCATGGTTCTTCTATTTAGCTAGCTGCTCGCAACACTTCTGTTTGACCCTGAAATCTTTTATTTGATCATTACATGAAGAGATGAAGCGGAGAAAGTTCACTATATCGAAAAGAATTTCGTTTCTTTGTCAAACATTTGTGAACAAACCATAGTTGATATAACAATTTTTCCTCAATGTAACCTAGATGCAGAATACGCAAACTAAATGATCTTTTCTAGTTTATAAAATAAAAAGAATCATTTAAACTCTTCGTTTTTAATGTTTTTATTTCTTCACTTGGAGAGCGAAATGAGATTTGTTCGGATCAGAGTCCGTTTCAGGTAATTACTGAACACTGTTACAACGTTATGCCGACGATTTGTCACTTTGCTTGAGGGAGCGAGTCGGCCTGAACGTAAAAAGAAAGCTCTTGTTTCTCATAGTCATGAATTGAGCCAAGTTCTTTCCTCAGAGTCAAATCCGAGGTCAAATATTCAGTAAAGAGTTGCTTTTGTAGCAAAAACTGATGTGCGCAACACTTGTAAACGGTTGTGGTGGCAAATCGTTGTTAAATAGCTGTGACAGCTGTCGTTTTCCGCGTTTCGCGAGTCGTTTCGAGCCGGCTGGCGTCGATGGCGAAGTAGTTGGCGCTATTTGTTTGTTGTTGGCTCCACCTTGTAGCAATAGACGAAACAGTCGCTCAACATCGGCGCAAAGAAGTTGAGCGATGAGCCATCACTACCCGTACCAAGATGACCCCGTGTGGGAGAGAGGACAATACGGACACGGTCCTACTACTACCACCGTCATTCAGCCAAATTACCACGGCAAAACTACTGACTCGAGTATTTATCGGTACTTCCTTATTTCATTTCCATCCAGAACTTGAGTGATCAGATTGACTTTTTTAGCGTGGGCATCTATGGTTGGCGCAAGCGATGCTTGTATCTCTTCATCCTACTGCTCACAGTAGTGATCATAATCAATCTGGCGTTGACGGCATGGATCATGAATGTGCTCGACTTTTCATCAGTAAGCAGTCTTTGTGTACATATTGCATTTACGATATATTTCGTCTCTTTTCAGAGTGGAATGGGCCCCTTAGAAATACACGACGACGGTATTAAAGTGACGGGTAAAGCAGAGTTCGATCGGCCCGTTCATTTCCGCAATCTGGCTACTAGCGAGGTAAGCTTTACTTGTATCTGTTTTGTTGTTGGATTCATTCGTACTGATGACTGATAGATCTTTGTCAACAAGAGTTCTGTTTTATTGCTATCCAATCATTTACTCGCGCATTGCATTATTTATTGTCTCTGATCGCGCGACTTGTAAGGTTGCTTCCTGTTGTTCGAACGAAACGGTCTCTCATTCCCCTCCAGAATACCTACATATGTTATTATTCCCCCATCTCATATCTATTGTTCGCCTGTCTTTTCCTTATCCGACGGCTCCCTCGCTTAAACCAATATCCCTCATCTGCAGAAATTGCAGCAGTCCCCAAGAAAGAAATCATTATTGCAACGCTTCTTGACATCTTTTAATTTCTTTGTATTCAGGGAAGGGTGCTGTCGATCGACTCGGCCAAAGGACTGAACATGAATGCACGCAACCTCACAGGCCACCAGACAGCCAGCTTTCATCTGACCGCCGAAGGGAAGGCGGAAGCCACCTGCAATCGCTTCGAAGTGTTCAACGACAAGAAAGAGCTGCTATTCTTTGTCGATCAAAAAGAGATTGGCTTGAAGCTGGAAAACCTGCGTATCTTAGGTAGGCATGATTTGTATCAACATTTGTCGATCAAAACCAAAAATCTTGCCAGGCAAAGAAGAGTTAGCTTTTCGGTGCGAAAACACCGTTTTTTCACTATGAATGATAGTCTTTACTTGCTTATTAGGTGCGTAAATTGATAGAATGAAGCGTTGTCGACTTTCGAAGCAATACGCCTTATTCAGTCTAAGATTTTTAATGTCACTGATCGAAAAATGTCGACTATAAAACGACAATGAAAAGTAATTGTTTCAACTTTAGACGAAGGCGGCAGCGTGTTCGAAGGAGCGGTACAGACAGGAATAATTCGTCCGGAGCCAGATACACCATTACAGTAATACCTTGCAATTATTTAGCAAATAGCGATGTAAAATGGATAATGATCGTTTAGGTTGGAATCGCCGACTCGCAACCTGTTGGTGGATGCCGCGCAGGATATAGAAATTCTTAGCCGTGCTGGAGACATTCAAGCCACCGCTCTTCTTGATATAAACATCCAAGCCAAGCAGGTACAAATGACGACAGTGTTCTTTTGAAAGGCCACGCTTTCAAGCAGTTACCAGCCGATTAAGCAGTGGTCTCATTACATTTAGGTTCTTATGAGATACTCAACGTTGTCGTGCGATAAAATATGATATCATGCATCAGTGATGATTTATGCCGGTCCTGCTACGATCTATCTTAATTGACCAACTCTCCACGCGAAAGTTGGTCGATTGAAACTGCTCTTACTCGATATCTATCGTATTTGCTTAAACAAGGGTACTTTCTAAGTAAAATAAACGCGAAAAACATCCTTTTTAAATTGTTATAAATGTTCTAACTAAAGTATAAATGTTATAAAGTTTTGGCTATAGTGGCTCGCCCTGGTATTAAATTCTCTTGCGCTAATCCATTTGATTTAGGGCGAAATTCGAATGGACTCGCCGAATGTATTCATCTCAGGATTGCAACAAAGCAACGGCCAAGGACAAACGCAGCTGCAAATTTGCATATGCGAGAATGGCCGTCTATTCCTCGCGCGCAATCAGGCCGACTGCAGGGCCGATCGAGGAATATGCGAGTAATCCTTTAGGGCTATCGTTATTCTGTCTGATTTAGTCCGCTTCACGTTACTTTGGCAGCTTACCAACCCCCTCCTTCACGCCCTAAATATAGTCAATAATGGCGTTCTTGCTAAGCACTGGGGGCGCGGCGAGTACGAACTTACCGTTTAGAATGGTTTTCACATGATATAGCATATAGTAGGTAATTTTTTGTATTCGCGCACTTTCTAACAAAATGCAGTGAGAATGTGGGTCTTACCACGAAAACTACAGTTTGACCCTGCAAAACTGCTCTGCCAACGTATCATGATGCGAACTCTTTTGACAAAAACTCGAAAGTATTCCCATTAGTATTACAGCAGCCTAAAGAGGCGGTTGAATAAGCGAATCTTGAAAAATTGCCATTTTATACTCCATGAGAGTGTGCCGCGTTTTATTTGCTTATCTTGTTCAGTTGCTGCTCAAGTTTTAAGTGCCTTTACGCTGATATTCATTTGACCGCTCGTGTTGCCAAAGAACGTACGTCACGAATGAATCAAAATGCTACGTCGATCTGAATGCGTCTTCTAATCTCCTCCGCCTTCCAGTCGTTCTCGTGCCACTGTCATTTAATTTTTTTGACTTGCCTTAAAAGGCAACTTCGCTCGTCCCAAACTGTGCCCAATGTACCGTAATTTGTTGTTCGCTGCTTATGAAAAATTGACTGCCTATCCAATTTATTCAGTTTTAACTTTTATCGCCAAGTAACCTTGTCATTCGTTGCAAACAGCAATTTACGGTGCATTGCCCACTGTAAAGAACGACCGCAGTTGTCTTTAAATTGAATTTGCTGCCATATTATCAAGGTGCACTGCCTTTAATTGTGCTGTGTTGTTGAGTAATTCTGTTATAAAGCGAATTGTTGCGAAATAAAAAAGAATACTCGCGTGCATTTGTCGATGTTGACTATCATCCGTGGTACTGTAGCCAACCGCACTGCATTACTTCTCTCTTCCTTCCAGCACCGCGTTTAGTTGCATTGAATGCAAAATGACTGTTGGCAGCGCGATGAAAGTCGAAAACGTGAAGAACGAAAGAGGATTGGAAGAAGGTCAGAGCTGGACGATTAACAAGCTTCTGATTGCTTCCGGTATTATACGGCTGGTGCTCGTATTGTACGCTCGGATACACGACTATATATTTAAGGTAGGGCGTTAAGGGCTGATTACAGTCGATATTTCACGATCAGTTACAAGAAATGTTATATTGAATAAGGCAAACTGCTTCGAAAGTCGGTAGCGCTTCTCTCTCAGTTTTTTTACACACACAGACCAAGAAACAGTTATCATTCTTGGTGAAAAACTGTTCAAGCACTGAAAAGCGAGCTCACTATATATTTAGGGTAGGGCGTTATGGGCTGATTACAGTCGATATTTCGCGATCAGTAACAAGAAATGTTAGATTGCTTCGAAAGTCTATTGAGCTTCTTTCTGTTAATTTACGCATGTAAAAATCAAGAAACGACTATCATTCCTGGTGAAAAATGGTGTACAAGCACCGAAAAGCGAGCTCATCTTTGCCAACTAAGGTGCCTAGCGAGATTTCTTGTTACCGATCGAAAAAAGACGACTTTAGTCAATGTAGGATTACTGAAGACTGACCGCACTGGTTGCAGGTCCGCTTCACAGACATCGACTACGATGTGTACAGCGACGCAGCCGCTTATGCCTATTCGGGAGGCTCGCCGTACGACCGGGCGACCTATCGTTACACTCCTCTGCTGGCATATTTGTTGATTCCAAATGCTTTCTGCGCAGAATTCGGTGAGGCTGATCGTGTCAATTTTCGAATCGATAATCTATAATGCCTTACTGTTTAGGTAAACTGTTGTTCTGCGCCACCGATTTGCTGGTCGGGGCATTGGCGTATGAATTACTGCTGAAGCGCAAAGGCGTGAGCGAAAGAGCCGCTCTTTGGTGCGTCGGCGTCTTCTGGCTCTTCAACCCACTCACCGCCGTCATTTCCGCTCGCGGCAACGCCGACGTCACTGTTTGCGCCTCTGTCCTCCTCGTCCTCTACCTGCTTGAATCAGGCAATGTATGCCTTTGCTTTTCTTGGTGCTCTGTTCTTTTACAGTCAAAAGTTTCATCGCGACGAAGTGACAGGGAGTCTTGATTGACAAATCTTATAATGACAATTATGCTTTGAAGTAATGCGTGATCATAAAAAATTTAATCCTAAACATACTTTATAAATATGCTTTTCCGTTTGACCCTCATCTCACTCAGTACAATAATTTATCGCACAATTAATAGCTGACATGCACATATCAACCTAATGATTGTAAATCGAAGACTTTGAATTCTTCTTACTGATCAAAGAATGACGAGAATATTTCAGTGGCTACTCGGAGCAGTCGTACACGGTTGCTTGGCCATTCACCTGAAACTCTACCCCGTGATTTACCTTCCTTCCATCTTTCNGTGGCTCCTCGGAGCAGTCGTACACGGTTGCTTGGCCATTCACCTGAAACTCTACCCCGTGATTTACCTTCCTTCCATCTTTCTTTTTCTTGCGGAAGCACCGAAAGTCGGCGATTGGAAAGAATTTGGACGCCGCGTTTTACTCAACTTTCGCGGCGCATCATTTGTTGCGGTATGTAAAATTTTTGATTGGTGTTGAATTTGTATTAAAGTGCAGCTACGTTCATCTCTTTCTTGGAGATTTTTCGTCGATTTTTATGAGCTGAGTATAACAAGATAGCTTTGCGCGAAGTTTATCACGACATAATTGGAAATAATTTGCAGTTAACTTTTCATGTCCTGTTTATAACAATTAACGATACATTGTGGAGAGGCGGGGGTGACCGCAGCTCCTCTTTTTAAATAATGTAGCTTATTTTCTATTGCAGGTTTCCATCGCTGGTTTTGCTGTGATGACAGCATTGTGTTACTATTTTTTCGGCGACCGCTTCTTAGAAGAATCGCTGCTTTACCACGTCTCAAGAACTGACACTCGACATAATTTTTCACCCTACTTTTACCCGCTGTATCTTGCCGAAAGTGACCGCTATCTCTCGAAAATCATTGGCGGCAGCGCGTTTATTCCGCAAGCACTCATGATCGTCGTCTTCGCTTTGCGGTGAGTTACTGTTCTCTCTGCGACTCTTTGACCTTTTTCTGCTCGTTCGGAATTAATAATACCGTATTTCTTCCAATAGACGCCCAGGGCGTCTATTATTTCAACCTAGGCTAAAGGGGGGGGGGGCGTCTATTGGAGGGTGGGCGTTTATTGTTTCAACCGATGTTTGAACATGGCGTTCAGTGGAGAGAGAGTATCTTTTTTTCTTAATTGCTACTTCAGCATATAATATTATTCATAAATATGAGGATTGTGTGATATCAGTAGTCGAATTTGAGTAGGAGTTCAGTATTGACCTTCACTGCACAGGCGATTATCATTTTAATTACCCTAAAGAGGGACGATTACTTGGGGGGGGGGCGTCTATTGGAGGGTGGGCGTCTATTTTTTCAACCTAAGCTTGAGGGGGGCGTCTATTGGAAGAAATACGGTATTAAGACCTCTTAACTCGTTGGAATACTAAAAAATGGTCAGATTTCGCTCTGTTGACGACTTGTTGCGATTAAGCAATTGCCCTTGACGTAAAATATGCTCTATAATGTCAATTATGAATAGGTAGAAGTGGCTAAATACTTCTCAATTAACAATTTAAACAGTATCGCATTACTCGTCGCTACTAATTCGCAACGAAAATTTCAGCTATTCCAACGACTTGCCATTCTGCTGGTTATTAACGACTGTCTGCTTCGTCGCGTTGAACAAAGTGTGCACGAGCCAGTACTTTGTATGGTATCTCTGTCTGCTTCCGTTGGCGCTGCCGAATGTGTCGGCCAATCTCAGCTCTCAAAAGGCCGTCTTTATGGGCGCCAGTTGGTTCGGCGCCCAGGGTATGTGGTTGCTGGCCGCTTATCTTCTCGAGTTCCAAGGCATGAATACATTCGTGCTCGTCTGGCTGTGCAGTCTTATTCTACTGGTGGTGAACTTCTGGCTGGTCGTTGTCTTCGTTCGAAGCTACACGTATTTGCCGCGTGTTACGACAGCGAAGAAAATGGAATGATGCTCCAAGCATCTGACAATCGCGCATTCTGGAGTAGATTGCATAAAACTGTTCAAAGTTCAGTGAAGTTAGCTTTTACCGGTTATTTTTGGCCGGTCCCTCAATTACCGGTATAAGAAAATTTCACTCTACAATTTTTGAAGGCGATGATTGGTCAGTTCTGACATGGGCATGGCTTATTTTTTTCGCTTGCATCATCGCCGGCCAACCATCACTTTTCTTAATTGTGAATTCAACAGTTTTATCGAAACAAATCCCTGGAGAAGCGCTTTTCTGCATCCGATGATATGCATGCTTTATTGTGGCTATCGCCATTGTACGGGTGTTCGTCTCTTGCATTTCGTTTGAGTGTCGCCGAAATAAACCTCAACTGCTGCACTTGTGTTTCACTACGGTATATTGGCAGAGCGATCCCAAACGATTCCATTTATTTTTGACTAAGAATTGCAATGAGAATGCGATGAAAGACTGGGCTCAGATGGTCTTCTACCTGATCGGCTTGGGTCTCGGCGACGTGAAGGATATAACTGTGCGGGGTCTGGAAGTTGTCAAAAAGTGCAAACGAGTCTACCTGGAAGCCTACACCAGCATCCTCTGCTATGGACTCGACAAGCAACAACTGGTTTGTTCTCGATTCAAATTTATGAAATTAATGTATAAATATCTAATTTTTACTCATTTAATGTAAATGCGACCATTGGCCAGAGGTGACATCACTTCTAACCAATAGATGAAGATGCTATTGCATCAGATGTAACTGATTTAGTTTGATGAAACTGGCCTCTGGTCCTCCACCCTCACCGCAGTTTAACTTTTGCATTGTAGGAGGCGTTCTATGGCCGCGAAGTCATCGAAGCAGACAGAGATCTTGTCGAGCAGGGTTCAGGTAGTTGCGCTGGCATTTTTGATATTGGACAGGTAACCTAATTGTTTCTCAAGTTGTTCATAAGTTAAGCAATATTAAAGCCCACTAAGAAGCATTTCGCTGTGAATTACTTAACTTTAGGAAACGATTATGTTACCGGTCCAATGTCAAATGAGCATTACTGTTCGACCAATGTCACTACTGTTTAGATGTTATTCTGGAAAATGCCGATACGGAAGACATTTGTATGCTGGTCGTCGGTGATCCATTCGGGTAAGACACCGTATACTATATGGGAATCGAATAGCCTCATATGCGACCCTAAAGCTTGATATGAACAGTACTACCAAAATACAGCGTTCACCACGCGGATCAAATGAATAGTAATATCAGAGGTAATATTGTAAAACTAATGGGGCTCGTTTTTGACTGCTGAATTTTGGTAGCATTATTCTAATCAAGTCCTTTGGGGCTGGTGGATTCGGTCATTCAGGGTATTTCGTGAATGAATACGGTAGTTGCCTGTTTCTTCAGGGCGACTACACACGCCGATATGGTACTCCGAGCAAAGCAGCTTGGAATCACCGTCAAGGTAGTGCACAATGCGTCCATCATGAACGCGGTCGGCTGCTGCGGCTTGCAGTTGTACAACTTTGGCGAGACAGTCTCAGTCGTCATGTGGACCGATACCTGGCAGCCCGACTCTTACTACGACAAAATCGCCGCTAATAGACAGCGCGGCATGCACACTATTTGTTTGCTTGGTACGATTATTAGCTTGCTTTGTCATTCTTTTATTTTATGTCTTCTTTCAGATATCAAAACGAAAGAGCAGTCGATCGAAAATTTAATGAAGTAGGATTTTTGCTTATCTCCTATCCTTGACTTCTTTATATGTTTTTTTACCTTTTCAGGGGGAAAAAGATCTACGAACCTCCGCGGTATATGACTTGCGCCGAAGCTGCCGATCAACTTCTGAAAATTGCCGACAGGAAACGAGAGGCCGGTTTAGAGACAGGTAAGCTGAACGGCTTTTACAGCATTTAATAGAATTTGTTTATACTGGTATTTCGCTGATATCGGTTAAGTTTGACCGATTTCATAGCTTATTTTCCCATACAACAAAGTTCGCTCATGTCAGTAATTGTGGCCTTTCCCCGAAATATCAGTATAAATGACATTCACAACAGGTATTTTATGAACTGATTGCAGCATTCGACGCTGAAACGCAATGTGTGGGTCTCGCGCGAGTTGGGTGGGACAACCAGAAGATCGTCGCTTGTTCGCTTCGAGAAATGACCAACGTCGAAATGGGCGATCCTCTGCATACATTAATTATCTGCGGCACTTTGCATCCTATTGAAAAAGACATGTTGGCAACTTTTCCGCTTTAACATCTGCAGTTGTTGACTGTTGTTGTCCAAGTTTGTTGGTTGTTGGCAGTTTTTCTCTTGAAAAGTGACTATTGTTGAATAAATATTCCAGAAAATAATATTTTTGCTGAGAGACCAACGTGGTGTTGCCTACCTTGCGTAAAAGCGCGAGTTTGCTGAGGCATCGTTAAAAGAATTTGAGTCAAAAACAAGTATTTTTATACCACGTCAAGCATGCTGGTCATCGTTGCACAGTATGAATAAAGTAAAAAATACGAATAGTGGAGGACGATGGAAACTTAGAAACAGGTAAAGATAGAGGAGAATCCTTCTGGCGGTCGAATTTTGAAACAGTTACTTTTTAATCAGAAGGACATCTGTGTTCATAATGAAGGCGAAAATCTGTTTGCGGGCCCGGGACTAAGAAGAGAAAAGACATCTTCCTTGCGAAAAACGATATTCGCTACCTGGAGCCTATTTCGTAAAACTTGAGAATGAGCAAAATTGATACTTAGATGGAATTGACGCTCATTTTCTCAATATTCAATTCTGAACAGTTTTATAAAACAGCCCCGTGGAATATAAAAATCATTCATGGGATGAAAGGTGGTCATGAGTCACATCAATGAGGCATTTTAAAGCAATTAATGAGGAGAACTGAGTTCGTGGACCGGTTCCCCTACGCCTCAGGCAAGAAACTTTCGGACCAACAGAGCTAGTCATTAATTGTTGACTACGTTCGAGGCATTGACTGGCGCAAAGCCTATCTTGTGCCCTTTAGCGTCGCACTCGTTCTTGTGAACTCGCGCCTCCTCCAGTGATAATCCAAGAACCGTTCTTGTTTGCTGGTCTGAAAAACAGCAAATTAAAATTAAATCATGTACAAAAGCGTGAATAATGAAAGTACCTTATCCAATCTCTCGGGTATGTGTCTTCCAGCATTTTTTTGACATAAGGGAATAGTACCGGCCCATTGAGCGAATTATTGCCTCGGCCAGTGACAACTTCATAAATTTCTCCGCTATAGAGTGATGGAGGCAAGTACAGAGGCAAAATAGTTTTAACTTGGTGGCATGTCAAGCCGTGTAAATCGATTTTTTTCGATAAATCGTTGTTCTTGTTCTTGTTTCTGTAACATTTTAGCATTAGGCAAATTTGCAGTTACATGTCTTCCATAACTTTGAAGCTCTATTAACAGTGAGAATATATATTTTTAAGGCCATATGTAGGACAACAAAATTTCCGAGGGTTTTGTAGCACTCTGGTACTTTTATATAAGGATAAATTGAATTCGTTATACATTATTTTTCACAAGATGGTCCTTGTTTTTTTACTCCCCAATATCTCGAAGCGCTAACTTACAGTTTCAAAAAGTCGGCGATATACCGACTTTCATCAGGCAACTCATTAGCAAGCTCATCGATCAGAATTTCTTTTTTTTGAACTCTTTTATGAGGTTTACGAGGTTTAGGAGGTTTATGATATAGATTTTGTCGTTCTTGGTGTACATTTTGTCGTTCATAATAAACAAATTGTCGTTCATGGTGCACATTTTGTCGTTCATGGTATACATTTTGTCGTTCTTTCGAAGTGCAACAACACAGGTTGATTGCAAATATTATTATTGTTGCTATTATTATAATTATTAAGATAATGGAAAATATGAAAAGCCACCAGAATTCCATCCTGCAACTTCACTGAGACTATGACGATAAGTGAAATAGGAAGCGGCGCTTCAGCGCTATATCAGCATACTTTATTTGTCTCACTAAAACGAAAAAATGACGTGTCAGCAGAGCGCAAGCTGTTATCATAACTTAATATCATTGCTTAAACTGTTACCATGACGTGTCATCATTGCGTTAGCTGCTAAACTGGCTCAATCATGCAGATTGCAATTGTAAATGTAATCTTATATCGATTTACGCACGATGCGTGCATTTCCATGCAGTTGCGATTGTCTTGAAGGATAATATTTGACTTTATTGCACGGTTCTTTTGCTCTGTATAAAAAGGCTAATAGGCAGGGTAATCAAATGGTTAATCACTAAGGTTATTCAAGAATTTAAAGCAGAATAGCATGATTATTTCTGAAGCAACAGAGCGTACTTCATCAAGTTCACATTTTACACATGGACGAGCAGAAAATGCTTCTTAGAATATCGCTGACGCAATACATGCTATCCACTATTAAATTTGTATCAGTCTCCAGTGCAACTGCAAAGGAGTTTATATGCAAAATTTTACAAATACGATGATCGTATTGCAATAATGACGATCAAACCCGTTGTACATTACAGCACTATAACGAGCTTATGAACCTAGGCAGCTTAATTCACGAAACAATAATCATAGGCTATTTTGAACGAATGCAATGCATAGTTTTGTAAAACAGGCTACTGAGAGGCAATAATCATTCAAGGGATCAAACGTACTTGTGAGTCGCATTTAAGAGGCATTTCTTGATCTCAAACTGGTGAGAACTGAGTTTGTGGACCGATTCCCCAACGCCTCAGGCTCAAAACTTTCGGACCAACAGAGCTGGTCATAAACTGTTGTCTGCGTTCGAGTCAGAGATTAGCCGAGAGCCAACCTTACGCCCTTAGCGTCGCGACCGTTCCTGTGGACTCGCGCCTCCTCCAGTAATAATCCAAGAACCGTTTTTATTTACTGCTCTGAAACACAGCAAATTAGCATTAATCCAATATAACAGAGTGATGATGACAGTACCTTATCCAATCTCTCGGGTAAATGGCATCCAGCTCTTTTTTCACATGATGAAATAGTACCGGTCCATTAGGGGAATTATTACCACGGCCAGTGACAACTTCAAAACTTTGTCCGTAGGAGAGTGGACGCGGCAAGTATTTTTTCAAAATAATCGTAGCTTGCTTGCGTGTCAAGCCGTGCAAATCGATTTTTTCCCATAAATTGTTGTTCTTTTCCTTGTTTCTGTAACATTTCAACATTGTGTAAAATTGCAATTGCGTACCGCCTCTAAAATTTGAAGCTCTATTAACAGTAAATGTCGTTGTTTCTAAAGCCGTGTGAGGAGCAAATAAGTTTACCGAGCGCTTAGTTGCACTCTAGCATTTGTATACAAAATGAGCTTGAATTCGTCAGGCATTATTTTTCATTAGATAGCATTTTTACTTCACAGTATTACAAAACACCAACTTACAGTTTCAAGAAGTCGACCATAAACAGACTTCCTTCAGGCAACTCAGTTGCAAGCTCATCGCTCAGAATTCCTTTTTCGTGATCTCTGTTGAGAGGATCACGGCGTGCATTTCGTCGTTCAGTTGAGGTGCAACAACACCGGTAGATTAGACATATTATTGTTATTATTATGACAACGAAAGGTACGAGGAGAGGCCACCAGAGTTCCATCCTGCAACTTCACTGCAACTATGATGGCTAGTTTAATAGGCAGCGGCGCTTCAACGCTACACCGGCATACTTTTTTCGCTTCAATAGAACGGAAAATTGATGCGTCATTATCGCGCAACCTGTACGATGACGCATCATCATTGGGTGCGCTGTTACGATGACGTGTCATCATTGCATCAGCTGCTAAAACTTGCCAAAATCACGCATATTATAAATATAATGCAACCTTACATTGATGCACGCGCGATGCGAACATTTCCATGCTGTTGCGATTGTCTCTTCGGTTGGTATTTGATGTTATTGCGTGGTTTTTTGTTTTGTATAAAAAGACAAAGAGAAAAGGCTAGTTAAAAAGACGCTTAAATTAGTTGATTACGAGAGTTATTTTAGAATGTTAAGCAGAATGGCATACCGAGTTTTCTCGAAATTACGCCCCCCCCCCCAATTTAAGCCCCGGAGGCATATTTTTGAAAGCCTTCTCGATATTTCGCCCTGGGGCGTAAATTCGGAGTTAAAAATGTTCGTTCGATAGCACAATATAGTACTGTCTGCGCAATTTTTTCTCGGAATTTTCCCATTGCTATATCAGTAAATATGCGACTAATACTGCATTTAATTGCGAATTAACGTGAATATGGTCAACTTTCGCTGCTCAATGTTATCTTGCTATAGTAAAATTGTAGCTGACGGTAGTATTTCAACAATACTCTGTGTCAGTACGTTTCCAACCATTTCGCGAAATTACGCCCCGGGGCGTAATTTTGAATTTCACGTGACCACCAAAATGTTGCTTTTTTTCGTCATCGCCCCGGGGCGTAATCTTGATAAACTCCGGTAGCATTGTCAAGATATAACAATGCAAACGTAAGGTCTCGTTTTTCAAGCGAATTGCCTGTGGCGTTTATAACCATATTCTTATGTGTCCTTCCAAATGGGTGCTTATGTTTGCATGGTCATATCTTGACTACGCCATGACCGAATTCTATAATTCATTTTTCAAATAATACCGCATATCTGAAGATAATGTAAGCGAAGTTTCAGCTCCTATGGATTATTTTCGGACAAGTTATTCAAGAAACAAATTGTGACATTTCCTAATGTTCAGCGTAGAGTCAGTAGAGCTGAAACGATTGCGTTTGAACACTTGGTGACAGGGAATGCGTCAATAAAATTATTTGAAACTCGTAATAACGAAATTGTAAGCAACCTGCTATCTTCCTGTAAAATTTCAGCAAAATCAGTCGAATCGTTCAGAAATGAAAGCGGTTTAAAATTCACTATAGCTAGAAACATAATCACTTATTAGCCAACCTAAGAGATTGGGCTATTAGTGGAAGACATTTTATCATAAGTAACTCTAGTAATATACAACAAAATTCAATGGTTTGTTGCATCTTGTAGAGTAACCTCTGTCTTAGATTTTCTTCTATCAATCATAAATATTTGATCACAATGATTTGGTGCATGAACTCACCATGGATAAGCAAAATTCCGTATTTTCATGCGCTCTTCGCGCAGTTTTGCAATACACATATCAAATGAGCGAGAAACGCGCGAAAATGCGGGAATGGTGCATGCCTGTGGAAAGTTTGTAAAGCGAATCATTGTAACTGGATTCTTTTGGTTAAAATAAAGAAAAAATCTTAGTTCGTGATTACTCTAAAAGATGCTGCAGACCACATTGAATTTCATTGTGTATTATAAGTGTTATTTGTGAACAAACGAGTTCCATTAAAAGCGCCATTAACTTGGCTAATCCAGTGTAATATATATGTTTTAAAGATAGCGTTGTATATGGATGGAAAGGGGCTTAAAAAATGAGGCTAGAAAATCGCAATAAGCCCGCATAATTGATAAGGGGAAAGAGTTCACTGTATGAGCGGGATGATTTCGGCTCGTTTTAGTAAAAGTTAGTTAGCTGCGCTGTAACAATATTAATAAATACCCTTTCATAATTGAGGATAGTAATAAAATTTCATCTTTTATAATACCGTATTTCTTATAATTATTGCTCTGAGCGTTTATTTTTTCAACCCCGGCTTGAGGGGGGGGCGATTATTGGAGGGTGGGCGACTTCTGGAGGATGGGCAATTATTAAAAGAAATACGGTAATTGCATGTGCGCTATGTGCACGCTAACGCAGCAGGCAATACTTCACATTACTCACAACAATAACATGACGCGGATCACCGAACTCGACGCTCTGCCCCTCTTTTCAGCTCGTCGTTGAAGTGACAATAACTACAGTATCTTCTAGCCGATGCCGCTTGCCGCCAGTTTGAACTTTGTTTTTTGATTTTTCAAGGAACAAAAAAACAAGAAAACAACACTTTGTTTTTTTGAATTATCTTGTTTTTGTTTTTTCACTTTTGAATATTTCATACCCTCAAAAACAAAGTTCATACAATCAAAATGTTTGATTCCTAGTTGTAAAAAAAACAAGAATTCAAATGACCTAAAAAGGCACGGGCAGAAAACGATAAAAGTAGCGAGAATACAGTGGAGATCAAACAAGTATTTGAACGCATTAATCGCATAAAAGTGAACGATAATGTTGCGCAAATACACACATATGGCTATGCAGACGCTCGAGTCACCTGTCGGACTTAGA
Organism: Plectus sambesii; assembly: GCA_002796945.1. Lineage (NCBI taxonomy): Eukaryota > Metazoa > Nematoda > Chromadorea > Plectida > Plectidae > Plectus > Plectus sambesii. The sequence goes on from NIUQ01002219.1 coordinate 15,870, forward strand.
AAATTTTTCGCGTAAAAGTCGCGCAACGCTCCCACGCGAGTCTCTTTCGCGCCGGTGTTCGGCTGTCACATTCGCGGCGCACGTCACTCATGACCCGCTGGGTCATCGCGCCGGGTCAGAGTGACCAAGCCCACCTCCCGACCGTCAGTTCTCGCGCGCCGTGTTTAATAGCTACTGAGTTAGTCATTTTGTGCTGTTATTTACTTGTGCGTAAAGGGAAAATGTTCAAACGATACAAACCGCATTTCTTTTAATAATTCTCCTCCTTTCAAAAAGTCTCAAATTTTGAAACCCCCCCTCCCACAAAAATTCGTGCTAATCTTGATCGCCTTTTAAAATAATTTTATAATGTTCAGCTTAATGTTGATGTTATTCGTGTTTAAATACTTCAAAACCGTATTAGTGGCTCTGGGGATGCCTTATTAAAAGAAATGCGGTTTGTCAGGAAATTTCATCACAAGAATATTTACAAGGCGTAGACGCGGCGAATTAAATTCAGGAAGTTCATGAAAATGCAAGAATTGCGAAAAGTTCGACTCGAGCGACCACTGCGAGAAGGGTGAGGCAGGCGCTGCAAACTTTTCCACCATAACTCTGCGAGGTGGAAACTGAGCTCCTTCCCCACCCCCCTCTTTGTACGGCAGATGTTGTGCCTCAACCTATTCCACGCAGCCTCAATGGCATTCGTGTTCACTCCTGTGGTGTCATCGGTATAGAATTCCGAATGGTTAACAGTCAAATGGATGTATCCCTCTGGCAACTGGTCGATGCGCATATACGCTCGCCAGCAATCTGACCAGATTTGGGTCCCTGGGGCGACATGATTGCGAATCAAATTGAGTAGCGTCTTAGCGTCTCTCTTCTGAACGCTGAAGAACCGCGTTTCCTGAGGCACTCCTTGTCGTTTCTCCTCCAAGCTCCGCCACCACACCATCCCTAAAAATAGGAGTAAATAGGAATATTGAAAATTTTAATTTTAATTAATAATTTATTAATAATAAAGTATAATTAGTACTATAAAATATGAACTTAATTCTTACCGAACACCCAGCCTGCGGGCTCATCGTCGCCTCCTTCCTCATCCTCTTCCTCGTCTTCCATTTCCTCCTCTTCTTCATCGTCATCTGCGGCCGTTCCCTCAGCTAATGCTGCCTAGAAAATAGCATTTAAATATTTCAAGAAATACATAGAAAAATTTTAAAAGTAATAAATTTGTTATTTTCAGTATTTATTGTGTCTTAAATCATTTTGAAAATAAAATTTACTTTAAAATTTTGAAACGATTTAATTTACTTTAAATATTTGAAAAACAAAATATTTCATAAAATATGTTACTGTTTTATTATTATTTAAGTATCTAAATTTTAATTAATTAAAAAAGTAAACATTTCATTAAATTAAATTTTGAGTCAAAACTTACATTTTCTAAGGAAAAGTTTTACTTACTTGCTCCTCAGGCGTGCCTCGGTGGGGCTCCTGTAGATCGCCCGGCCCCAAACGACCGCGGCCGTTGGCCGCCCTCTTCCTTCTCGCCTTCACGCTGCACTCGTCGATTTGGACGAGGTGGCCCGGTCCACCCATGAGCCCAGCCTCCGGGCACGCCTCTCTGTCGTCGAGCGCGGCGTAGCATACTCGGCGGCATTGCGAGTAAAAGTTCAGGGCGCCTTTGAGACTGCATCCAGCATTCTGCGCAGCGGATTCTGAGTTGTTGTCCCAGCACCAGGACCAAGTTAGTATTAGCATCTGCTCCAGAGACAATCTATAATAAATCTCTACTAATAGTTTATGTGTCTTTTTGCAATCATATTACTGTAGATACGGAAAGGAATTAAAAGATTTTATGTTCAAACATTCATTGTGATGAAATTCATAATATGGCTAGATATCGAAATGAAGCATACCTGTTCGAGTTGTTTCGACCGTTGGCAGTAATATCATGCTCCCAGATGAAAAACTCTGAGTGGTGGCGAATTGTTCGTTCGTGGCGGGCCTTGCATCGCCATCGTAGCTCATTGTTTCGTCGAAACAAGCTCATTTCGGCGTCCACTTCACAATCAATTGGGCCTTCCAGGGTCAAACACTTATCGCAAAGCATGCTCTCCATGATGAGACCGTGTTGAGTTAAAAATTGAAATACGGCATCGGGGCCCTCATAGAACAAGTTAACGATATCTCTGATATTTCTCAACTCGCGCACCGCATCCGCCGCCGCCATTGTTGAGAGTGAGTTATGTGCATTGTTTACTGTTGTGTAGTGTCGGTCCCTTTGCCAACTTTTTTGGGTCATAGAGGCGCCTTGCCGCCACCCACGGTATATAGCTGCCGCACACGGCGCGAGGCCTGACGGTCGGGAGGGGAGGGGGGGGCTTGGTCACTCTGACCCGACGCGCTGACCCGGCGAGTGACGTGCGCCGCGAATGTGACAGCCGAATACCGGCGCGAAAGAGACTCGCGTGGGAGCGTTGCGCGACTTTTACGCGAAAAATTTTTTAAGTCCGACAGGTGACTCGAGCGTCTGCATAGCCCACACATATGACTAAATCGAAATGAGCATTTACATCAAACACAAGCTGCACGAAAATAAACGCATATCGATACTAACCAGCTTTCACAACACAGAGTAAACACTATGCAAACATAAATTACACACGTGAAACAACTGGGATTGCGAAAAATATCACTATCATATACACAGATTATTGAACAATCGCAAATTGAATGCAGCTATGTGAACAATTTCATAGTGACAATAATGTTTCACAAAACACCACTAAAGAAATCGAAAATTTCTAACGTAATTACTACGATAAGTTCAGCAAACGCATCACTGATCAAGCAACAACAGTAAGCACACGATTTTTCGGAAATACGCCACTTGTATTATATCATCATATGACTGCAAAACAATCAGTAATGTAGATTTTTTCATCCCTTAAATTTTTGAGACATTCAATCAGTTTGACATAATCCTAAACAGCTTCCTTTAAAGGAAACTGTTTAGCTTGGCATATCCAAAGGATAAGAGAATGACTTGAGGGGCGTAATTTTCGAAAAATCAAATATGGTTTAATCAAGTTTGGTGAGAACTTCATCAAATCCTTTGAGGTGAATGTAACCCGTGACTTCATCTGTGATTTCATCACGCTGCCAGATGGCGCGGCACTTAGGGCACGTGACATCTCGCTCTTCTTCCATTCGCATTCTCACCCACAAGTCAATGCAGCGCTTGCAGACGATCGGTTGCAAAGCAATGCCAAGACATTGGGTCGGTTTCATAATCATTTCCTAAAGTTAAGTAATTCATAGCGATAATCAGCGCTATGCTTCGTAATGGGCGTAAATAATGCATAACTAAAGAACAGCTTAGGAAACGATTATGGAACCGGCCCATTGGGCACACGTGAATGTAGCCTTCAGCGGCCCTTTGACGTCTAAATGAAATGAAATATTGCATTCGTTAATAACAAATAAACATAAAAGTTCAATAAAAAACATACTGCACATGAATGAAATCTCTTTTATTTCAAGTGTCCTTTTAAAATAACTTAATGCACACCATCTAATTACAGTGCTAAAATACCTTTTCAACTATAAATATAAAAAGAAATTGATCAACAACACAATTTTGTCCTATTCTATCGGATATAATTTTACGTATATATATGGATAGTATCACCCGATTTTTAATGTACAAACAGATTGATTGTCAAATATTTTTATAGCGCGCAAATAATTTGTTTATATACGAAAAATTGCGCGCCAAAGTTTGATTTCCTCGCTTTAATAAATATTCACAGTATTTATATAACAATAATATTAATAAAGAGTAAATGGAATATAAAAGTGTACCTTCCGACAGGTATTTGCGAACCGTCGCACCCACACGCGCGATGTCACCATCTGAGAGGCTCATTTTCTTTGGCACCGGTTCACCTTCATAGCTGCTGTCGTCATCATCCTCTCGCGGCTTGCAGGCATAGTATTTTGCGGCATTGCTTGACTGTCCCCGACCAAAGCCCCAATAGGCGGCTTCTAAAAAGAAATTGTCATTGCATCAATTATTACTTGAATAAATAACTAGATGCACAAATGAAATATTAGATAAATAAACGAATGTTTATGCAAAGAGAAATAGACTATAATAAATTATTAACACTTGAATTAACAGGGATATAAGCACGCTATCTTATCTAAAAAGGTATATAATTCACACATGGTTGTTATAAGTGAAAAAAATACTTTGGAGGGATAAAATAAATAAAAGAAAAACATACGGCGCGTCGTTTCGTCGTCCGGAAACGGTATTCCATTCGAATCGCAGAGCACCATATCGCGGTAGTTGTCGCTCTTCTCTTGAATTTTCGAGTTGATGAATCCAACGGAGCAATTCGTCTCTGTGAGCTCCACATGCACCATATCCATGCCGACTTTGTTCGGACGGCCGTTACTGAGGCGACTGGTACAAAAGATCTTGATAACCTTGCTGGATGTAGCAGTTGGCGGTGGTGACTGCGCCATAAGACGCCGACTGCCACGCACTCCACTGGGAGGCGGCACCGCCCTGTATGACGGCGAACCGGGAGGGGCACCAGAAAAGTTGCCGAGAAAGGCACTAGGAGAAGCGCCAGGGATCGTCGCATACGAAATCGGCGTGGGAGGGCGATGAAGTGAAGAGCCGGGAGATTGCGGCAACGGCGATGAGAACTGGGGCTGTGGAGACGTCGAAGCGCCTAAGACAGTGAACGGAGCAACGCCTTGTTGAAATCCGAAATACGATTCTCCATTCCACACTTGCAACGTATTGTTAGCGTCAAGCAGCACAACCGTTTCGGGGATAAATTGGAAAATTTGACTCAAAAGCGTGGGGGAGAGGATTGAGCGCGTCAAGCGATAAGACTGCCGCCCTGAACAATTCACCTCAATGAAATCTTCGCTATTGTTAGCCATTGAGGAGAGCATAAACAGAATTTCGATTTAGAAATAAAAGAAAATTTAGCACGTAAAAGGCGGCTAGCGGGAAGAAGCGAGCGAGAGGTCGCCACAGCGGCAGAGGGGGGGAATGATGACCTACACGCGATCAAAGCCAGCGAGGCCGACAGAATACAACACCTAGCGAGCGAGAGGTGACCTAGGCTCCGGCGATTGGCTAGCGCATCCTCTCTACTTTACCCTATGCGTATGTATATATACGAAAGGTCATATCACAGTATGAAAAGGACAGTATCGCTTTTTGTGCTGACAAACCATGGCTGTGTTTAAAGAATACATTTTATATTCTTTATATTATTCTATAAATAAACTTTTTATTCAAATTTAGAGTAAAAGAATAGGTAGCTTACTTTATTTTTAAAACACCATAACATATTATTTTTCAGACATGACTCTTCTTACCTGGCTCAATCCCGATTTTGTGGAATCTCTTTTTCACAATCAACGCTTGACTATCGGCCAAGTCCAGGAGTGCTTGGAATCGCTGTATCCTAATGCGAGAGGTCTATCCGTCAGAAGTTTAAAGCGATATATGCAAGAAAATGACATCTACTTACGATCAAGTGTGTCGGATGAAGAACTTCGCGAACAAGTTCGCATCGCTACGATGGAGGTTGGCGGTGTTCTTGGCCGTAAAAAGATGCAAGGATATATTCGCGGGAAAGGTGTAGCAGCCAGTCAACAACGCATTACCGCGTTACAGCAGGAGATTGCGCCAATTTACGCCGAAAATCGACGTAAAGATCTGCAAAGACAAGTTAGTTCTTATTTGCTATTCAACCCCTGTTCTCCACTTTTATAATGTAAATTTTCAGGTTAATCCGCAGCCGTATTACGCGCCCCATTTCGGGTATAACATTCATTTTGATCAAAATGAAAAACTTGTCGAATTTGGCATTGTTTTTGTCATCGCAGTGGACGGAAAATCGTCCTTTATTACGCGCGGGGCCGTTATGCCCCGCAAGAACAATATCACAATTTATCAGCTCGTTTACGGTCCATCGACGGAACAGTACGGTATGCAGGAATATTTGAAAGTTAATTTAAGTATATAATTTTAATATATGTTTAGGTCTGTGGGACCAGTTAATCGCGGATGCTGGAAAGGAATTCCTCCTAGCGGAATTCGTACAGGAATATATGAAGCAACTGCGCATTAAACCGGATGGAAGTCAGTCCACAAGAGATTCATTTCGCCAAATTCGCTCGACGCAGGTAGTTCTTTAATCATTATCAAAGTACGCTAAATATAATATTAAAAATATTCAATAGAAAACATTTTAATCATTTAATGAAAGACAGAAAAACTATCTAAGCAATTATCCCTTCTAAATGATTCGTTAGTAAATAATTGTCTATGAATAGGTCGGTTGAATATAATCTTTACAAAGCAGACGCAATATCGAGTAGTAATAAGGCCTAAATCGAAGAGCGTAAAGATAATGATAATATTCGTTAGCGATTAAGTAAAATGAAAACGTTTAATCAACGTAAATTTTGAGCACAAATAAGGCATATTAATTTATTCCCTAGCCAGCTGCCAAATCAGTTTAAATTATTAAAAATATATCTATCTCCTTAGAAAACTTATCATTAGTGTCGATATTAACATGATAAGGTAAATAATGTGCACATATATTTAGCGGCGAGCATCCTTATATATTGCTTTTAGTATTTCCATGTTAATACACAAATTAACTAAACTGATTAAAAGTAAACCCTACGATCAGTCTAACATTTTACTCTTTTTTAAATTTGCAAACCTTTTAGAATAATCGCGTCGAAAGACTTTGGCAAGAAGTCAATCAAATGGTCGGATATCCGATGAAGTACGCTTTAATCTTCATGGAGATGGCGTACATGTTCGATCGCACGAACCCACGTGGAGACGAATCCGGACCGCATTAGTAGGCGGAGCGCTAAACTACCGTAATTTACCGACGCGGGCTTTTTAAGTGCCTTTATGTAGAGTTCTTAATCATTGAGTCGGTTTCACATCGCGTACTTTAAGGTCTTATATATAAATTTTTGTTTGCGAAAAAAGCAGTGAAATGCAGAAAAAAGAAAGAAGTTAAAAAATAAGTCACATTTAAGAATAAATTCGATGGAAAACTTATAACATTCACAAAATAACGTAGCATTGCTTTTTCTATTTTAGGACAATTGAAAAAATCTCAAAAAAATTTCATAACTTTTCAGGAAATAACTAAAAACGCGCCCTATAAATACTTAAAACGCGCCCTGTTTGAAGTTTTCAGTACTTAAGGTCAAACATAGGGCGCGTTTTAAGCAATTATAGGGCGCATTTTAATTGTTGTCCGCTTTTCAATAACTAAAAGTCATGGAAAAAGACAAATTGAATAAAACAGGAGTAATAGACACATATTAAAAAAGCAAGCAAGTCTTCATAAAAATCTCATCAAGCCACTTAAAGCTTTTACTCAAACTTCCTTTCTTCATTCATTCAATTTTATTCAATTTTCTTCTTTGCTTTACTTTTCTGTCGTCATCATTTTATTTTTCATGCTACATTGGTGAAGTCATCGCTAATTTTCAACTTTTCAAAGCATGACTTTCCACTTACTTTAGCTGAAGCACGACTTTTATAGAAACCGCTCCAATATGTGCTCATCATCAATGTACACACATGTGCACGTACAACAAATTAATTTCACTGGGTCTCAAAACGAAATCCCTTGTTTGGAGCTCCCGCCAACTAATGCGGTCCGGATTCGTCTCCACGTCGCAAACCCACACTCGGATCTAAATGTCAAGATGGACACGGGACAACCGTATTCAAACCACCTAAAGTTTTCGCTACGAGACTCAGCTCGAAGCAAATCCGTTTGAAATGCGTGTCTGACGTTTCCGTAAAAGCAAATGTCGTAGCCATGCATGTTCGAAACTGCTTAATCAAAGTACAGAATGCGTGGAAAGTTCTGTAACAGAGGTTAAATAACATTTTTTCTTCAATTCAATGAACTTGAAAGTAAGCAAAGCTGAAATATGACTGATCAGAGTTTTAACTTTTATCTAAAAGTTCATTTCGAAATATCGCCTTTAGCACGAATGTGAACATTTAAACAATGAGGAGTTTGGCCCACGTTTTGA
>NIUQ01002220.1:0-23935 GCA_002796945.1 Plectus sambesii
AACACAGCACTTCACCCTCTATAAAGAGGTGTAGGCGTTAGAAAAAACTGGTACTCACCCGGAACAAGTAGGTTGACCCCCCAACGGATTCTCTCATATGTGTGCAAATTTACATTGAATTTGGTCATCGCAGCATAAAGATACAAGGGATGCGTAGTTACTTCTGGGATACCGTGTAGTTATCCTTAAGAAATGCAATCTTTCCTTCTGTCAGTATTTAATTATGAAAATTTATCTGAAAATATGGGACAAAATAATTAAAAGCATCAAAAAATATTGTGGGAGGATAAAATACAGCGAAATCCGTTTATAAGAGAATGCTCGGTAAATTGAAAATAATCTCTTATGTCCGGGGTTTTCTTATATGCGGGATCGGCCATTTTGTGCAACATTTTATGTTAGAAACATGTCAAATACTGCATTACAGGTTAGAGCACACTGTTTATCGAACAAAATCACGTTTTTAGAACAGTTAAAGCACACTAAATCATGAAAAGTAATCATTAAGCAAGGGTTGAACAAGTGTACGGTGAAATTGTTCGCAGTGAGAGTCAACGTAAAGTTTAGCAATGGGTTAATATACTGACCTGCATATCAGTTGACGCCGAATTTATTATTTGTTTAGTGCCTTTTTCGGTCGAAATCCGCGTATAAGAGCAAGCACACTTGAGAACTCCATTTAAGTTATTGTGTCTAGAGCATGCGAGCTCAAGTTTTAAAGTCAGTGCAATAGTAGCGAAAGATCGAGAGTTCGATTCCCACATCATCTATGAATAATCTCGGACGCCATGGGAATCGAACCCGCGACCTTTCTGCTACTATAGCACCGTTCTACCGCTTGAACTGTCCTGCCCATGTCAGTTGTGGGGTGTTCGCTCTTATATCCGGGTCTCTTATAACCGGGGTCGGGTCCTGTGTTGTAGCATAGTACAGAGCACGGGAAATCGCAAAGCGGCTCATATATCCGGGTTGCTCTTATATCCGGGTCTATTATATCCGGGTTTCACTATAGTAACTTTTTAAATGTCAGTAGACATAAAACTTACGTTACTAATTTTTGTTGCCAGTCTTCAGCGCTTGGCTGAGATGATATTGATGAAGAAGCAGATGGAGTTTGACTAAATATCATTTGAGTAATTCATTTAATTTCTCTAAAGAGACAACAAATAAGCTGTTCTCATTATTCATTATTTAGAAAACTTGTACAACTGGTTAAGACAGACTTTTCTAAAGACCAAGTTTCGCTTGGCACAGTTGGCAAAAAGATCTCAGATTTTGATGAAACTTTATATTCTGGGATAATTTAGGTCGGAATTTTCGAAAAATGCATCAGAATTTTTCGAAAATATTTTTCGTGTCGAGATATGGCGGGAAATTTAAACGTGCTCAGATAACTACAGTAACAAAACCAAGATTCTTTTTCCTGTAGTCCATTCGATAGGAAATAATGGGAGAAATCTGAAACTGACCGAAATTTTGAAATTGGTGCAAAACTAAGAAAGTTATGCAAGAAAGAACAGGTCGCATTTTTTTGCTTTTTATTTTTCGAATTTTTAGGCAAGATGCTGGTCACTAACCCTAAACTAAAGTTACCCTAGGATTAAAGCCCTAAAGATTGGCTATCCAACAGTGCCATAAAAAGTGTTAAACTCCGGGATGAACAGGTCTCAGTTTCAGCTCGAAGTTACCCACCCTTCGAGGCGTTATCATAACGACTATAATTCGTTCGTGTTCAAGATATCTCAGTACTGGTCAAAAGCCGGCGCATATTTGAAGTGAGTTTCTTGCCATTTTTGAATAGGTCAGAGCCGCTAGCATCAAAAATTTGAATCTTGCGTCTTGCAGCTGCATTGCGACCACCGCTTTATTTTGTACACCATTCCACCCAGAATTGTCCAATCCGCCCGTTTGATACAATGGTGGCAAAAAGTCATAGACCGCTGACTAATTACAGCGTGTTTTACATGTTATATTTGTATTTGAATAATTCTACAATAACTAAACCAATCATTTTGAAAATTTGCACAAATATACTAGTGCTGATACTGTTTCTGTATGTCAAGTTTCATCAAATTCTGTTTAGTTTAAGCACAAGTACGATAACTTTTTATAAGCATGATTTTTTTCAGGCGGCCCAGAAATAAGGACTTACGTTTGATCGCAAATAATTTTAGTAATACGTAACAAAATTTAATGCTGTGTACGGCGTCTTATAGAATTCTTTTCAACTTAGACTTTTGTTTTTTAATCATAATATTCCGCTAGGAACAGCTCATTTTACGGACTTTGAAAGATATGCGAGATTTCGCAAAAACGCTCGACTTGCGGTCAAGTCGAGCGTTTTTGCGAAATCTCGCATATCTTTCAAAGTCCGTAAAATGAGCTGTTCCTAGCGGAATATTATGATTAAAAAACAAAAGTCTAAGTTGAAAAGAATTCTATAAGACGCCGTACACAGCATTAAATTTTGTTGCGTTCTTTATCTTATTAAATTTATTATATCTCTGCTTGAAATCAATGGAATTTGATGAAACTTGACACACAGAAACAGTGACAGTACAAGTATATTTGTGCAAATTTTCAAAATGATTGGTTTAGCTATTGTAAAGCTATTCAAATGCAAATGTGAACATGTAAAACACTCTGTAATTGGTCAGCGATCAATGACTTTTTGTCACCGCTGTAAGTACTCAGTAATTATTCTCACCGAATTTCGTGTGGATAAGCATTACAGCCTCTTTGCAAGACAAATATACGGGAGTGATTATAGGTGTCTCCTTGATTGACGGTTCCTCCAGTGACTGTACCGCCCACCAACCTGCCCTGGTTTTCTTGGTTATTAAAGGTGCTGCTGCAATAATTTTCCGAAATTTCAGCCAATCTAATTCAACAGACACATTATAAGTGTTAATAAACTCACTAATATTGATAGTATTCAAAGCGATTACACGATCGATTGAGGTTCCCTACGCGCTACCCTTAGGCTTGTGCAGTATTACTGCTCTTTTGCACTCAATTTGTCCGTTCGCCTAAGACAAATTAACTTTAAATTTTTTTGACTTTACTATGTGCGGCAAAAGTCCGTTGACAAGAATTTTTGAGGGTGCTGCACTCAAAATGGTTTCTGAAACCTTTTCTGCTAAACAAATAACTTTTTTGGCACCAGTTCTATGTTTTCCAAACAAATCATTCAACAGATTAGCCCTTTAACGAGATGCACAACTTCAAATGCTTCACGAAATTTTCCGCCGCGGCTCGGAGGTACTCTGCGGAAATAAGCTCCTATTCCCGCTTAACGTCGCCTCCAAAGACTCCACATTTGGATTGCGAACCTTGCAGACCCTTGCCTCCGAGTAGCCCAACATGGAATAATTAATTGGATTGAGATCCGGGGAGCAGGAGAGGGCTATTCGGTTTCATAAATGAAGTCGTGAAAATTTTCCAGTTGCTCAGGGTGCGGCAAAAGTTCCCTAGCAAAGTTCGATGGCAAATAACTCTAGTAATAAACAACAAAATTCAGTGCGGTTTTTTGCATCTTCTAGAGTTCTCTTTAACTTATATTTCCTTTCTTTAATCTTTGAAATCGGTTCATTTTTCGTTATTTTATGCCAACTTTGAAAAAAAAGTGAGATTTTTCGCATACGGGGTGGCCAAAAAGTAATGATACAATTTCTTTTTTAATAACTTGACTCAAATTAATTATACTGAGCTGAAACTCGACATAAATAATCTAAAGATGTTGGGCTATCGATTGAAAAAAGAATTATTGAATTCGGTCATGGCACTGTCAAGATATGACCAAGAAAACATAAGGACCGGTTTGAAAGAACGCCTGACGGTAGAGTAGCGAGCCAGGCAGTGAGACCTTATCTTTGTTTGGCCATATCTTAACAACGCCATGACCAAATTCAATAATTCTTTTCTCAAACAAACCCCAATGTCTGCAGATTATATCTGTCAAGTTTCAGCTCGGTTAGATTATTCTGAGTCGAGTTATTAAAAAAACAAATTGAATCGCTACCTTTTTATCTTCATTTAAAATATATTTTTTAAAGTAGGTCCAGAATGACGAAAAGTGAACCAATTTCAATGCTTAAAAAAAGGAAATCTAAGTTTGAGAAATCTCTAGAAAGTACAGCAAACCGCATTATATTTGATAATCTACTATCAGAGTTATAAGACGTCAAACTTGTGAAGTAACTTTTGGGCCGCCCTATGTGCAGTAGCAAAATCTCGCATTCTTTTCTAAAGTTGGCATAAAATGACGAATAATGGACCAATTGTATTGATTAAAAAAAGAAAATCTAATTTAAAGAACACTCTAGAAGATGCAATAAACCGCATTGAATTTAGTTAAGTACTACCAAAGTTGGGTGTCATTAAACTTTGTCAACGAACTTTTGCCGCACCTTGTATCAAATCGATCTTCCATCGCTTACGTGTAAAAATAATCAAAATGAAGAATAAAACACTGAAGCAACTTTACTCTTCGCATTTTGGTTAATAGTTGCTAACAGCGTTATATAGTTGAGTTTTTTAAATATAAGCTCATGGGCTTATATTTGGGAACAAGGTGGAGACGCGAAAAATACCCATTCTTAATACAAGCCCATAGGCTTATTCTCGAAAAAACTTGGTAAATATTTCGAGGGTGAGGCTTCTGGAAAGTCCTAACTCAAATTGGCAAGTTTTTTTTGTCGAGTACTGTATGAAACTGTTGAAATGACATAAAATTAAAATTATATACATTACTCTGGAACATCCTGTGTTTAGCAAAAAATATTTGGCAATTACTGTTGTCCACTAGCGCTGCCAGAGTAGATATTGTCATAAGCAACTTGATTACTCTGAATTCCACTGTGCATTTGGCCAACTTGAATGCTTGAATTGGGACTTACTGAAGTAGTTCCTGCGTTGCTTGCCCCTTGAGTAGTAGGGTTATATTCACTAAAATAGCAAAAATTAGCTAGTGCATCTTAGCTAAACCATCATTTTACAGACACGCCGTCGAAAGAACAAGACCGTCTGCACTAACCACTGTACAGGGTGGCGCATAAGTCTCCAAACGACTTTGATTTGTTATAACTCCGCGAAAACGAAATCAATTTGTATGCGGCTTTTTGCGTTTGATAGAGCAGCTTGTAACTTAGATTTTATTTTTTTTAATCTTCAGAACTGATCTATTTTCGTCATTTGATGGTGATTTAAAAAATTATGAGATTTTCGCACAAAATGCAGGGTACACCACAAGAGTATCCCAACTTTGATTGCTTATAACTTTGTGAAAACGCAACCAAATTCAGTGCGGATTGTTTCGTCTTGTAGAGCTCTACTTAACTTAGATTTCCTTTTCTTAATCACAAGAATCCGATCACAATAGCTCATCTTAGGAATGTTCAGCGAAAACTCACAATTTTGCAGTTCTGGGCGTTTCTCGCTTTTTAGCGTAAAAAGTTCAAATGCGCGAGAACCGTGAAAATGTGGAATTTTGCATTTCCGTTGAAAGATTGTAAGATGAGTAACTGCTATCGGATTCTTGTGATTAAGAAAGGAAATCTAAGTTAAGTACAGCTCTACAAGACGAAACAATCCGCACTGAATTTGGTTGCGTTTTCACAAAGTTATAAGCAATCAAAGTTGGGATACTCTTGTGGTGTACCCTGCATTTTGTGCGAAAATCTCATAATTTTTAAAATTACCATCAAGTGGCGAAAAATAGATCAATTTTAAAGAGTTAAAGAAATAAAATTTAAGTTACAAGCTGCTCTATCAAACGCAAAAAGCCGCATTCAAATTGGTTTCGTTTTCGCGGAGTTATAACAAATCAAAGTCGTTTGGAGACTTCTGTGCCACCCTATATATTTTGAAAGGTTAACCTTGAGCAATTCACCTAAGCTTGGTATCTACCTTGATAAATAAAGGGACAGAACCATTCAATATTCTCAATTTAAATGAGAATATCTCATCTGTAAAATAAGCATAAAATTAAAATTGTAATTTAAGATATAGCATTAAAACACACGCAAGCCGCGAGTCACTAATAGATGAAGTTGGAGTTTTTTTTGATGCAGTATTTCCCATTTCCAGTTTGATTTTCGATGGCAGTCCTCCTAAAAATGTTGTTAAAAATTCATGGCGCATTCACTTTGAAAGTGAAACAATAATCTCTTTTACTGATAGACAAATACTTTGCGTCGCGACTCAATGAAGAGCAACTAACGGCTGAGACAAGCTGAATTATGTAATTGACCACTGAGCTCGGTCGTTAGCTATGGGAAACCTGACTTCAGAAATGAAGCACTTAACTTTTTTGCTAAAATCGCTTGACTTGAGTTGAAGTCCTAACTCTTGGTACAAAGCGAATCGCGCTAAATTGCACATATCGATGCGCACGATGCATTAGGGTGTCCGATAAGCCTTTGCAGATTTTTCTCCACCTTTCAAGTTGGCTTCAGAAGTGTCGGTTTTCAATGATCTTTTTTCATTTAGTAGCCCAAAATACTAGAATTTTATTGATTTTTTCCGCGAGTAAATCCGTGCTCAATGAGCAAAGATATTGCAAAGCGCGCAGAGAGCATTCAGTTTCGTTACTAAATAGTAATGATACGTATTGTTTCTTGAATAACTTAAACCAGAATAATTCGACTAAGCTGAAACTTATCAGAAATAATCTTCAGAAATTGAGGTTTTGTTAGAAAAAAGAATTATTGAATATGGTCACGGCGTTGTCAAGATATGACCAAGAAAACGTAAGTAGTCCTTTGGAAGCGAATTGCCTGCGACGCGTACAAGTATGGTAACGCGCTTGAAGAACGAGTAACGGGAGCTGAGTGCTCTTAGCGTGCTTTGCAATATCTTTGCTCATTGAGCACGGATTTACTCGCGGAAAAAATCAATAAAATTCTAGTATTTTGGGCTACAAAATGAAAAAAGATCATTGAATACCGACAGTTCTGAAGCTAAAAACGTTAACTTGAAAGGCGGAGAAAAATCCACAAAGACTTATCGGACACCCTAATAGTAAGCAGAACTTGAAGAGGTCAGCGACTTAAAATATCGAAACGTGGAAATGCATAGACGCATAAAGGGCCGCAATGCAGAAATATTACGAATCTTAAATGACGAAAGATGTACGCTATGATGCGCTACTCGTACAGTAGATCTCTGTCTTATTTAACATCAGTCTTGCTGTAGACTCGTGACGATCGGCTTACCTAAGCCTGAATGAAAACTTAAATCAATTCTTATATCATTCCGAAATATTTGTCTGTTTGCGTTTCACCAACACTAAAGGCGTTCCTGACCAACCCCCCAGCACGTTTCTCTTTTCTCTGTAGTAGCGCCGTTGCTTTATACCAAATTAATTGACATCTATTATTCTATATAGCCGTTTTCTGAGCGTTACCAAAAAAGATGAGATGTAGCTAAAATTCTTGGGTGTAGCACGTTCATACCGATTATAATGGACAGTAAAACAACGTAGTGAATAATAAAATAGATGCCTGTTTACTGGAGTGACAGAGTCAAGGCTGTGCCATGTAATATTGCAGGTGTTGTTTGCGACGCGCTGCTGTTTCATATCAAAGTCAGCATTACAGCCTTCCTCTGCAAGCACGCGGTTGGAGCGTGTAGGCCCGAGAGTACGCAATAAATTGCTGACACTTATCGTTTAAATTCTTATCGTAACTTCATGGCTAGCCACAGTGCTTTGGCTTTATGACGCCCGCTTAAATAATACACCTGCTGCGGTGATCATTTACAAGCTATTCAATTCATCATCAATTTGAAAGCGCCTCACTTAGTTCAAGACTCCTTGATACCGGGTTTTCTCTTAATCAGGCCCCCAAATTTAGGGCCTCTCCGGAGCTTAAATTTGAAAGCCTTCTCGATATTTAGTCCCAGCGCGTAAATACTTAGTTAAAAGTTATCAGTCGACAATATAACACGATGTCGTTCGGGCAATCTTTTATCGGAATTACGCGTTGGTAAAATAGTACAGAGTGTCCATAAAGTTACGATACGATTTGTTTTTTGAATGAATTGGCCCAGACTAAACCGAATGGGCTGAAAATTTGCAAAAATAATCTACAGACGATGAGGTTATTTGAAAAAGAATTATTGAATTTGATCACGGCATTGTCAAGATATCGCCATTCAATGAGAAGGTGTCATTTTCAAGCGTACTGCCTGCAGCGCGTGAGGGTTTGGTTGTGCGCGAGAGGTTGATGCCATGAGATTTTTATGAATACTTTCTTAAAATCAACGAAGATCGGTTCACAGGACTAAATAACGTCCATAAAATCAACGGCAAGCAAAAATCACATATGGTGAGCAAAGTGTGCGCCATCTTGCGCAATGCACAAAGTTAGTCGCCCCTGCAACTTGTTGAACACTTCTTCGAGCATGGTAGGCATCACAGTTGCAATCACATCAATTATTCTTTGCTTCAGATCATCGAGATTTAAAGCAACTCCATTGTGGTTAATATCATCCTTGCATTAACCGCATAAAAAAAAGTCCAGTGGTGTACGATCGGGTGAGCGGGGCGGCCACTTTGGGTCTTGGCTCATTACTCGATCCCCTTGCGGTATGAAGGACTGCCATTGCCGCTCTTGCTGTGTGACAGGTAGCGATGTCCTGTTGGAACCACGTGAGCGACCGATCCAACTCCAGCACTCTCTAAAGCCGGCAAGAAATCGTCTTGGATGATGGAGCGGTACACATCGCCTTGATGGTTTGCGTTTGGAAGACCAGTCCGATGAGCTTTTTCCGAGACATTGCGCACCAGATGTTAATGCGCTGCGGGTAAAGTAGAGCTTCAAATGCAGAAAGAGGGTTTTTGGTGGCCCAAGAGCGGTAGTTCTGTCTGTTAGCGTATCCGTTCAGTCAGAAGTGAACTTCATCCGAAAAATAACAATTAGACAAAACCTCTCCATCCCCTTCAATTACTGTCCACAACCAATGGCAAAATTCCGAGCGCTCTCACAATCCGCCGGCCATCTTCCGTAGACAGCCACTTGGTCTTGGCGACGTTCACGTTGAGGCCGATGGCGGCGCAGGCGGTGAAGAGGTCGTCAGCCAAAGACTGCAGCTCGTCGACGTCATGGGCGCTATCTACCCATACTTGCCAAATAGCAGAGCTTCTAGGATGATATGTGATGAGATACAGATTTTGTTGTGAAAAATCGAAAAGCGCACTTTTTCGAAAAAAACTGTGGAAGTTGCTAAAGTTGACTAAAAATCGCGAAAAAATAATAACTAGGTACATTCAGAAAAAGTACAGGCGATAAAAAGTACTGTCAACTAGTTTGACGGTATGTATCGTCAATAATGACAGCAGTTTCTACCAAATATTAAAGTGTAATATTTGGCAGTAAATGCCGTCATATTTGACAGTAAAAGTACTGCCATCTTACGACCGCTTGGCAGTCCGGAACAATCGATTTGTGTGAAAAGAGGGCATTCAAATTTGGCGGCAAATCCTGCCATATGAAGCTGCAGGAAAGATGCGGTATGGAGTGCGCGAAATTTCGCCATCGTCGTTATTCATTAGTTTTTGTGTTTCTTTTTGTTTTTTCGCATGTTGTGGCATTCGTTTGTTAGCATATGTAACATCTGCCGTTCGTATGTTAGCATCAGCCGAGCGAGGTAGCGCTCGGCCTCGTTCCTATTTACTTTTGTATGCGCGCGGATTTTTGTACTGGGCGCAAAAGTCGGATCTCGCGGAAGCGCTCAACAGAATTCGATGATCTGTGATCCAAAAGATCAGTCATCGTGGTGCACCTTCATCTACGAAAAAAAATCGGAACGAAATCTGATCATTTTCTCACAATATACAAAAAACTCTAAATAGTGGACTCAGTCTCTGGCTGCCTGCCTGGCTGCGCACCTTTGAACTGGCGCACATACCGTATCACAAACAGTCTGCAACTTTAATTAAAATTTGTATTGGGAATTGCTTCCGTCGCTCCTCTGTTACTAAGCAACCGCCGTGTCGCCACTTTGCTTCGAGCAATACAACCCTAGGCTAGTAGGCGGAGCTTCGATTATTGGCAGGGGTCCATTGTTGATAAGCAAAAAAGGCGGGGAAACAATATGCGGACAGTAATCGGGCTAAAGGGCGACCGGTACGAGAGAGGTCCTAAAACGATTCTCGCCTGATTGCAACATTTGCATTCAAATAGCACCGTACGGCATTGCTCTGGCCACAAATCCTTACGCAACGCAGTTCAAATCACGCGCCTCCGAGTAAGGTAGCGTTCGCGTACCGGTCGCCCTTTAGCCCGACTACCGTGGGTGGACCTCATACCGGGTTTTCTCGAAATTACGCCCCCCCAAATTTACGCCCCGGGGGGCGTAAATTTGAAAGCCTTCTCGATATTTCGCCCCGGGGCGTAATTTCGGAGTTAAAAGTGTTCGTTCGACAGCACAAAATAGTACTGTTTGCGCATTTTTTTCTCGGAATTTTCCCATTGCTATATCAGTAAATATGCGACTAATACTGCATTTAATTGCGAATTAGCGTGAATATGGTCAACTTTCGCGGCTCAACGTTATCTTGCTATAGTAAAATATTAGTTGACGGTGGTATTTCAACAATACTATGTTGCATTACGTTTTTAGGCCCTTCGCGAAATTAAGCCCCGGGGCGTAATTTTGAATTTCAGGTGACCACCAAAAAGCACCTTTTTTTCGTCAGCGCCCTGGGGCGTAATCTTGATAAACTCCGGTACCGGCCGGGACCTCATTCCGGCCACTTCGATAAAAGTGTAAAGTTATGTCCCTAAAGCTAAACAGAATCGAACGAGCGGTATATCACTGGAAAGCCTGAATAATAAGCTTTCTTTTGAGTATAAGATTTATGAGATTCATGCTCTGAATCAAAAAATATGGCCGCCGATTCGAGCACACCCGAATTTTGCAGCCGTTTTTTCCGCGGGAAATAGCGTTAAATTTCTATTGATTATAACTTTTCAAGAAATTACTTTCCAATAAAGCTCTATATATCATTCGAATCTACTTTTGATTGCCATTCTTTTGGTACAACGGACGATTTTATTATATGAATTAAAAATTTCTGAGAAGTTGTCAAAGTGCAAAGTGGCCGGAATGAGGTTCACCTTTTTGCCGTTAAACGGCGTAGGTGCTCGTCTTTCACAGCGTATATCTTCGCTCAAATTTGTCGGTTTGACATGAAATTTCGTATATACACTCCTTAATAGTCTAGTAATCCCTTCCTATCACAAATTTTTTACCAGAATCTTTCATTTTTAAGTAATCGTGAAAATTCGTGTAAAGTGGCCGAAATCAGGTCCACCCACGGTATGCGGACAGTGACGTAATGAGCGCGCGCGAGTGCAATTGGCCGTGTAATACCGTTTGCTTAACGAGCGCTTTGATAATTGTAAAATATTGCAGGCCCCGTTTTTCTTTTGATGCGAGCGCGCATCGCATTGTCTTGGGCTGTAATGAGGATGTACAATTCCCCGTCGCCGAGGGATTACTCGTTCTCAGACTTTCTCGAATTCGGAATTCCCCACTCCTAGAATTTCTCGTCCTCGGATTTTCTCGTCCTCGGACTTTCTCGTCCTCGGACTTTCTCGTCCTCGGACTTTCTCGTCTCCAGAATTTCCAATTTACCGTCCCGGTTGCAGCCCTAGTCCTATCCGTTTGCACCCGCAACATCGGTCACTTCAACGAGCGCTCGACTATTTCTGCTTAATCGCGAACGGAATGGGCAGTACGCGCTCTTTTCCATTGTATATAAGGGGCAATTGCAGCTTGGATGCTCCTACCTCCTACCACTTTGCGTTCAGCAGCCAAGCGCGTATAGCTTGGCCTCATTCTTATTCTAGATTGTAATTTCATTCTCTACCAATGAAATAACATTTAGCAAGTCATCAGAAAAAACTAAATGAAAGTTGTTACAGAGACCTTCGGTCTCTTAGAAAGGGAATGAAATTCACATGAAAAACCCAAAGGTTCCCTTTAGAAATAGTAGCTCGTTCCTATTTCCTTTCATCAACTGTTTGCTAGAAAGGTAATGAAATAAAAACAACTAACACTGTTCTAGCTTGCTCATAGTCTTGATGTCAGTAGCATGCAGTTGTGGCGCTTCGCGCTTCAGAAAGTAAATGCGAGAAAGGTACAGAAATAACCAAACAAATTCGCTGAAACAATCGAGAGGAGGAACGAGATGTCATTCAAAAGATTGAAATTAGCAAGCTGAAATCTCGTTCCTCTCGATTGTTTCAGCGAATTTGTTTGGTTATTTCTGTACCTTTCTCGCATTTACTTGATGAAGCGCGAAGCGCCGCAACTGCATGCTACTGACATCAAGACTATGATCGAGCTAGATCAGTGTTAGTTGTTTTTATTTCATTACCTTTCTAGCAAACAGTTGATGAAAGGAAATAGGAACGAGCTACTATTTCTAAAGGGAACCTTTGGGTTTTTCATGTGAATTACTATTTAATCTTTCTGCAGATTGCTCGACAAATACCAGCACAATTGACTGACTGAGGGTACTGTTTCTAACGCCTTTTTTGAATAAGAATAAGGTTCAATTGGGCGCTTCTTTTAAATAACGTTTGATGGGCGCTTCTTGAATTAGGTTATATTGGACACTTTGTATATGTTAGGAGACAGCTTTTGCAGCGATACTACTTTTTTGTGGGATATTTCATGTTTAACATCCGCGTATTCGATGGTTCGATTTGCGGTATAAACATTGTGATTATTAAACGAGTCAACTGGTACCTCGAACACTTTGTCCCTCAAACACTTATTTCCTTGAACACCTTGTCTCTCGAGCACATTGTCTCTCGAACATATTGTTCGTCGAACATAGTGACCCTCGAACACTTTCACCTCAAACACTTCTCGAACACTTTTACCTCGAACACTTTGTCCCTCGAACACCTGCCCTCGAACACTTGTCCGTAAGCGAAACTATATACTGACAACAAAGAGTTCGTTGAAATCAATGTTTGTATACATCAATTGATTGAAAATGATGAGACAAATCTGAATTTTATTTCAAACTGAAAATTGGTGCAAAATCCCAAAAGTTATGCAAGTTTGAAAATATGAATTTTCGAACTTTCTGCCTTTTCGATTTTTTCGGTCATAACTTGTTTACTCTTCCCAAAAGTGAAGTACTGGGAAACTGTAGCCCTAATTTTGGGCTATCGATTGGCATCATGAAAAGTGGTAGTCATTTCGCTCACAGAGGTCGAAATATGAGTCTGAAGTGACCCATCTTTTGAGGCTTCTGTCATTTATGGTTAATATCGTTTCAATCTGCTTGAGTACTGGTTGCTCTATTTCTAAAGCATGTCCTATCGGCATATTCAATGATCATTACCCTAACGATAGCTTATTTAATGGTGTTGGTTCGCAATGGGAAGAGGCTGGAATGTCCAATGAGCCGAAATGTCCAATGAGCTGGAATGTCCACGAGGTCACGTCAGGTTAATTAGAGAGAGACCGCGTCGCTGGGCGGAGCTAATTACGCCGCGCCGTAAACAATAGAGCGCCGAAATGTCCACAGATCGGCGCCAGGTGCGCTGAGATGTCCACAGAGGCAGTTTAAAGAATGCTAGCTACTTTTTTTGGTTTGCTGAAGATGGTCACACGCTTTAAACTGCAATGTTCATACCACTCCATTTTGGCGCGCAGAAGATGTTTGAAATGTTTGGCGCGTCGTACGCTCAGTGTCACACAACGGTTTTGGATGACCTACATTTGCGGCATGCCACACGCTCGAAAACGCACTATATATATCGCTGGAAACGGAGCTAAGCATCGCATTTCATCCCAACTTCACTTTGTGTCTCTCATCTCACATTTCGTCCTATCGGAAAATGGACTTCGTGCCTTGCGCCCCCGTTTATGCTGTTTCAAGTCGTCGTCAGCGGCCTATCGTGCAATATAAGAGCAAACGATGGGATGGCACAGTCCTGGAGTTCAGCTACAAGAGCGCTGGCCCGAAAGATTCGGGTGTACTCTACTACCAGTGTGTGGCTTGTAAGAAACTCTCCAACTTGGGTCGCGTTGCTGGGGAAAAGTCTGGAGTTGCACACATCAAACTCCTGAATGGCGTCATCATGACCGACCCCGACTACACTAATACACCGCACAACTGCGGTGCTGGCAGCAACACAACAACGGCCGCAGAGGTACATAAAGTTGAAAAAGTGAAGCAATAATACAACAAATAATATCAGGTCCTCGCCAAACGCTTCATGTATGAGGAGCGCACTAAGATTCGCGAATCCCGAAAGCGCCCACGAGCAGCGTTTGATGATGCGATGGAAGCCGTGGAAGACCACTTCAAGGCTGAGTACGGGCAAGAAGTCGTTGATGATATAAAAACGAAGCTCAACACTGGCTACGGCTTTGCAAGCAAGCGCCGGGCTCTCACGGAAAACCGCTCATTTCACGTCATCAAAGACAACTCCTTGGAGAATGTCCACCCCTCCCTGCGAGTCACAAAAGACGTTAGAAATAATGTCTTATAGAGATTGGGATAGAAGTACAAGACTATTTTTCAGGGAGAGACTTTCCTCCAGAAGTATGACTTGTCTGTAGAGCGTGAGATGCTCATCTTTTTTGCTATCAGTGACTTGGAGTTGCTGCTCTCGGCCAAGTTTGTGCTCTGTGATGGAAACCACAAGTACAACCCCCCGGAGTTCCACAAGCCTGGACAACTTTATACGCTCCACACTATCGTCAAGGGGGAGTGTCATCCCTTCCTCTTTGCATTGATGAAGAAGGCTGACCATGAAGCCTACACTACCATGTTTGACTGTCTCCGACAAGCCATGCTGACAAGGTTCCACCATCTGGGCAACTTGCCCCACTGCATTTGGCTTTTTGACTTTGAGCAAGCAGCGATGGGGGCGTGTATGGATGTGTTCAACCCGCTCAAAGTCCAAGGTATTTAGTGGCACACTTTCTTACACACTTCTACTACAACTTGGTTCAGGATGTGCTTTCCATTATGCCAAGGCTATCAACGCGAAGCGGGACAACCTCGGCTTGAAGCCACACTGCAAGGAGAAGGACGCTGATGGCGTACTGACCCACCAGGCCAACTCCATCAAGAAGTGGTTCAAGAGGATTCGGTATCTCTGCTTCTTGCCAGAGCACGTTCGGCTGGCATTTGCACGAGATCTTCTCCGAGCAGTCCCGATTTACACCAGCGCCGTCATCAACGCGCAACTTCAGGAGTTCTGCTGCTATTTCGAGTCGTACTGACTGAGCGCGCCGCTCATCCGCGACGTTTGGGGCCAGTTCGGCAACACTGGTCCCCGGACCACCAACTACGTTGAAGGTTGGCATAACGGGCTTCACAGCAGAATGAATGGGCGCCACCCGTCGCTTGCCGAAATAATCGGACTGTTCCAGTCGTCGCAGGACACATCCAAGTTTCGAGTACGTGCGTTGATAAACGACCCGTTGGCACTCCCGAAGCCGCTGAAGCCTGAAGTTGTCAGGCGCAACACTCTACTGCAGGAGGAGATGGCTTCGTTTCATCAGTACTTCATGTCCACGCCGATGACTACTTATCAGGATATCTTGAATTATATTGATCACATCATCGCAATTGGAGTGTTGTCGCAGCAGCTTTAACCATGTTCCTGATGAGCTTTTTTGTACTAACCTAGTCGCCGAGTTCCGCTTCTACTTCAAGTGCACATTCCCAATTTGAGTGTTTTTTTGGAGTTATCAAACATGGTCAAAGATTTGCACTTTTAGCATAAAGATTCACCCTCAGCCCAGATTTGAACCCATGACCATCGGGCTCGCACCCAATGGCTCAGACCACTTGCACTGTTTTACTCGATACTCACACTGGACTTATTAATAACTACTAGCCTTAGTTTGCAATTCAAATTACTTTCCGATCTTCACAGATTTCCTGACAAAAGATTACAGTAGTTAGGCGGTAATCTCAACTCCTTATGGACATTCCAGCGCACCCACCGCTGACCTGTGGACATTTTGGCGCACTATTACCTACGGCGCGGCGCAATTATTTTTTTGATGCGTTAATTGGCTAGCTGTGGACATTCCAGCCCAATGGACATTTCGGCTCATTGGACATTCCAGCTCGCATTCGTTCGCAATCGATAGCCAACGTTCAATGCTGTCCTTCGATAAAGAAACAAACATTGGTTTCTGCATCAAGCATTCTAGCTGTTGTTAATGCATCTGTTTTGCTTTAATTTTGAAAGCCTCGAAAGATGGGTCGCTTTGGGCTCATTTTGCGCCCTTTCTGTGCAAAATGACTGCTAACTTTTATGATTTCATTTGATAGCCCAGAGTTAGGGCTACAATTTCCTAGTATATCACTTTTGGCAACTTTCATGCTTGCACCAATGCTGGCCAGTTGATTTATTAAAATGTATGAAAATCCCTTCTCAACCAGCAGTGGAACAGCCTGAGAAGTAGTTCCAACCCCCATGGCTTTGACCAAACTTTGCATATGTACCTTCAACGCGTGCAGCCTATGCTCTCAAGCCCACTTCACCTAATTCCAAGCCAAGGTCAACAAGATCAAACATGACGTTATTGGTATCGCTGAAGTTTAATGACACAGATCTGGTCACCTCAATTTCCCTAACAACACAATGCTGCTGTATGCTGGACACAACAACAAAACAGTGGAAGGTGTGGGATTCTACATGAGCCCCCACCTGAAGTCGCGAATCGCCGGATTCAATGCCATTTCACCACGCGTTGCTGAGCGGCTCCTTCATGTGGGCAGACAAGACAGAATGCTCTGCATTATACAAGTCTATGCCCCTACTTCGACATATGATGAAGCTGTCTATGATGCCTTCCTGGATGATGTATCAACCTTGCTTGCTAGAAGGCAGAGGGGCCAGCACTTCAGTCAGACGATAATTATGGGAGATTTCAACGCAAAGATCAGCATGAAACAACGCAATGAACGTGCTCTCGGTCGCTTTGGCTTTGGCGTACGCAATGAACGCGGCGAGCGCCTCGTAGACTTCTGCAACAACAACCGCCTCTTTGTGTTGAACACACTCTTCCGCAAATCTCCGCAGCACAAGTGGACATGGGGCAGTCCCAACGGCACCACCAAAAACGAAATCGACTACATCATCTCGAATGACATGCGCAATGTCATGGATGTGAGCGTCTTGAGCAGCTTCAACAGTGGCAGCGACCATCATCTCATACGCGTCACTTTTAACGTCATACGCCGCTTACGACCGCGCCCAAGCAAATCGCGATATCAAAATGAAGTCTACTTCAACCGGAACTTCTACAAAATCGCATGCAGTGCCCAACTGACTATGGCTACTCCACCCAATGACAAAGCAGCGGATATCTACCGCCATATCGTCACAAACGTTAAAGCTGCTATGCAACTCGCGACCACTCATAAACCACGGACATCTGCACTTAGTGTTGAAACTCTTGACATGCTACAACAACGACGTGAGCTTAAATGAGATGCCAACGTGCGCAACTCTATTGAGTTTGCCGAGCTGTGCAAGACAATTCGCAAGGCNCATATCGTCACGAACGTTAAAGCTGCTATGCAACTCGCGACCACTCATAAACCACGGACATCGGCACTTAGTGTTGAAACTCTTGACATGCTACAACAACGACGTGAGCTTAAACGAGATGCCAACGTGCGCAACTCTATTGAGTTTGCCGAGCTGTGCAAGACAATTCGCAAGGCAGTCCAGCACGATCTTCAGCAACATCATCTCCAGCTAATCGACGAAGCGATACGCACTGGCACTCTGCGGCGCGCTAGATCAGGACTCGCCGAAGGACGCCGTCAAATTACAACACTTGGGCGCAACGATGGCACCCGCGCTTTCATGACAGCAGAAATCATGGATATAGTACGCGACTTCTACGAATCTCTCTACCGTTCCAGCCAACAAAATAACTCCAGCGATGCTGATGATGATGATGCAAGTAACCTGGAAAACGACAACGCCCTACCATTTCTGGAGTCCGAAATTTGCCAAGCGCTTCAGAAAATGAAATCTGGTACATCTCCAGGCTATGATGGGATCACTGCCGAGGCTCTCTCCGCTGGCGCTGAGTCTCTTGCGCCCATCCTTACTCGTCTGTTCAACAACTGCCTCGATCATGCATCGATTCCAGAGGGTTTTGCCGACGCAAAGACTATACTACTGTATAAGAAAGGCGACGCCACTGACATCAAGAACTACAGACCAATTTCTCTGCTAAATACCACCTACAAAGTATTCACTAAAGTCATTGGAAATCGCATCAACTCCATACTCGACGCTGCAGAAACAGCTGAACAAGCTGGTTTTCAACAGAGCTTCTCCACCATCAACCATATACATGCCGTCAATGAGCTCATCGAGAAGTCCACTGAATATATTCTCCCTCTTTTCATGGTCTTTGTTGACTATGAGAAAGCGTTCGATTCAGTTGAGAATACAAGTATCTGGCAAGCACTGAAGCGCCAGAATGTTCCAACCAACATTATCACCATCCTCAAGAGCATCTATTGGACCTCAAAGTCAACTATACACATCGGTGATGCAATCAGCCAGCGTTGAAGTTCAGAAGGGCGTCCGTCAGGGCAACACAATCTCCCCCCGACTCTTCACAGCATGTCTTCGTGAAGCGCTCAACTCACTCAACTGGCAAAACAAGGGGATCAACATTGACGGCTGCTACCTTTTGCATCTCGCCTTTGCTGAAGGCGTTGTTATCATCTCCCGCAGCAACAGTGAGCTTCGTCAGATGGTCAAAGAGCTTGCGGCCGCCAGCTTACCAGATGGTATCAAAATCAACATCAAAAAGACAAAAATTCTTGCCAACTGCTGCTCTGGCCGTACCCCTATCAAGATCTGTGGGGAGGAGATTGAAAAGGTTGATGATTTCGTATACCTAGGCCAGCTCATCTCCTTTCCACGCAACCATATGCGCGAAATCAGGCGTCGAATCCAGGCAGGCTGGAATGCTTTTCGCAAGTATCGTCACTATCTCACCAGCCAGAAGATCGCTATGAAGCACAAGCGCAGACTTTTCAACATGTGCATCGTTCCCTCTATTCTTTATGGAGCGGAAACCTGTGCATTAACAAAGGCTGCTGAGACAAGACTTGCAACAACTCAAAGACGGATGGAAAGAAGAATGATCGGGGCCCGACTGATAGATCGTATCAGCAATGAGCGCCTCCGAGGAATTACCAAACTTCAAGACCTGGTTCAAGCAGCATGACAATGGAAATGAAGATGGGCGCGCAAAGTCGCAATGATGCCGCAAGATCGCTGGGCGCGACGACTAACAGCGTGGCGACCCTGTATCAGCAAGCGTGACGTCAGTCAACCTTGATGACGATGGCGAGACGAAACTGTCAAAACAGCCGGCGTGCAATGGATGCAAGCAGCGCATTGTGATAAAGAAAGGTCACGAATGGAGGAGGTTTTTATTCGAAATGAGTGTGAATAAGCTTGAATAAGTAAAAAAAATTTTTAAAAAATCACTTTTGGGGAAAGTGAACAAGTTGTGACCGAAAATATCGAAAAACCGAATAGTTCGAAAATTCAAAATTTCAGAACTGCACAATTTTGAGATTCTCCACCAATTTTAAATTTGAAGAGATATTCAGACTCCCCTCATCATTCCCAATCGATTAATATTGAGACACACCGATTTTGACATATTCTGCACTTTTGGCATTGAAATTTAAACTTCCTGCTGTACATTGAAGCAAAAACTTTTGTAAAAATATTCGACACTATTTTCGGTTGTTCTACCCTAAAACACCCCTACATGGAACATGTCATCGAAATCCGAAACCTTTCTGTTAATTGTGCTATACGGAAGTCGGCGCTTAGCAAAATCCGATTTTAAATAATGTCGGTATCATTTCGTTAAAATTTCTGGCGTACGCATTTATTAGCCAAGTATTAATGCGGTTTCTTATTTCTTCTCAGCATACTCTTCTAGCTTTACTGCTCATCTTTTTTGCCTATTTTTATAGAATTGTTTTCCTAGCCTTGTACAATCTTTTTCGCCACCCTTTTATAGAAGAGCTAAGTGAGCATCAGTGGCATATTGTTTTAGTAGTTCTTGGTCATATTAAGTATCAATCCTATATATTTGAAGCACTATATCAAATCCTTTTTTTTAATCCAAATGCAGATATTGTCATATTATACAATGATGAATCAACTCTGCAGAATGCACCATCAGATATTCGCGCCAGAACTACTCTCAAGTTTTCTAATCCAGACTCTGTGCAGTATCAAACATTCATTAAGTTAAAACATGCTTTATACAACCGATTAGAGCTACCTCCAGATGATAATATATATTTTTGGCAAAATACAATGGAAAGAATGTTTCATTTACACAATTTCATGACAATGAAACCAAACAAACATTGCTTTCATATTGAAAATGACAACCTTATTTATGTATCCCTGCAAAAGATCCATGATTATATGATGAAAAAGAATATATCGTTTGCAGCTGTTCCTAGGTCAGAAAATTTTTTTACATTTGCATTTAGCTATTTCAAAAATTTAGAAGCAATTGATAAATTTGTTGAATACATTAATAAAAGGCTGCAAAATACCTGGCAACAAAATAAAACAGAAAGCGATCAAAGATTTATTACTGATATGTCTATTTTGAATGACTATTTCAGAGAGTATATATATTCAAGTAACTTATATCGTTTACCTATTTGTAATGCAGCACAGCGCTCTGTTGCACATCATGACCAGAATCTGCAAATGGTCTTTGATGCTGCAAGTATTGGACAAGTGTTAGACGGTTGTCATCAACGAAATTTAAAACTTTGCAACAGCTTTCGCGAAAACGATTACTGTCAGCCAAAAGCTGATGACATTAATTGGAAAATGATTACTGTGAGTCGCAAGCAGCAGCTATTTTTTGCGAGAGTTCCATATATTTATGGCTCGCGCATTGCAAACTTACATATCCACTCCAAAAATATAAAAAAATTTTCATTTTTCAAAGATGCTGTCATGCTCAACTCATAAAAACTGAATTATTCTATTAATACTATGTTGTACCTTCACCATTATGTTCCATTCTGAAGCAGTCGCAAAGAAATTATGATAAGAAAACATTTTTGCATAATGTCAATTTTAGCATCACTAATTGACAGTTGTATTACCAGATCTTCTCGATATTTAGCCCTGGGGCGTAATTTTGGGGTTAAAAGTATTCGTTTGACAACTTGAAAGAGTATCGTATGTGTAGTCGTTTATCGGAAATACGCGTCGGGATATTCGTAGATGTGCCTGTAACATTGCATTTAAGAGAGACTTTTTCTAAGCATCAAGTTTCCTTTGGCATAGTTTACAAAAAGGTCCCAGTTTATGTGAAATTTGTTATCCTGGGGTAGTATGTGTCGGGATTTCCGAAAAACGCATCAGAATTTTTCGAAACTATTTGCGTGCCGAGATATGGCTGGAAATTTAAACTTGATCAGACAACTATAGTAACAAAGCCAAAATTCTTGTTTCTGTATACCATTCAAAAGGAAATAAAGAGAGGAATCTGAAACTGACCGAAATTTAAAAATTGGTGAAAAACTAAGAAAGTTATGCAAGAAAGAACAGGTCGCATTTTTTTGCTTCTTAGTTTTTCGAATTTTTCGGCAAAAACTTGGTTGGAATTCTCCGTCCAGTTGATTCAGGATTGTTCCCCTAACTGTGGGCTATCCAACGGTGCCATAAAAAGTATCGAACTCGTGCATGTACGATGTTCAATTTCAGCTCAAAGTTACCCATGTCAAAATTACGGTAAGTAAGTACGGTAAGTCGTTTGTGCTGGAGGTGTGTTACATTTCAGCTGAAAGTCAGCGCGTGACTATTTCGAATACTTTACCATTTTTGGTTGAAGCCTTTTCAAATCTGCTCGTGTACAGTTACTCTACATTCATAGCATGCGTTACAAGCTGTCTTGTGATATGTTTGCATAGAGAGAGTTTTTGCACTGACATCAGTTCAGTCCAGCGGTCACAGGTTGTCAATCAAAAACATTTTACGCCTATCAGTCTTGACAGCTGACAATTTTCGTTAGAAAATGATTTTTTGACAGTAATGTCTGGTGAACATGTATATAAAGTGGAGAAGGGACCGAATGTAGCGTTCGTGTGGAGAAAAGAAATTTGTGCTTATTTGGACTTCTTAAAAGAATTTGCTGCACTCCTTTCTCTGTTGTTGTAGTTTTGAAGAAGGTTGTCCTACTTTGTGCTTATTCTTTCTATATCAAGTACAGCTTCAAGAATGGTGTCGACTATTGCCAAAATGGTCATAATGATAACGATCGTTTGTGACGTTTTGGCTTGACCAAGACCAAATATTGGTGATTGTTGGCATCAGACCAAATGATGCCTAAAGTGATCTGCCACCGATTAGGCTCTCACCGATTTGTAAACGATTAGGAACGATCTGTAAGACTGCGTCTCAAAGGCCGCAGTCTCTAGGCCGGTTTCTCTGAGGCCGCAACTCAATACGCCAGTAGTTACAATGAGATAATTACAAGGCCGTTTGGTGTGCAACTACTCCATATAAAGGATGGGCACACAAGGCACGTCGGTCGGTCTATCAGTTACCGTTGGCTATTGGTTGTACGTCTTACGACTGTGTTACTTTGAAGTAGTTGTGAGTAAAGAATAGAAAGCTTTCCACACATTACACCTACAGTGATGAGGTATGAATTTTTTATTATACTCCATAGAGTATTTTTATAGAAAAGTTTCTGCTTTCAGGATATTAATCAAGATAAGAATGATGAAAACAGATTTAATAAAGAGGTCCACAAATCGGCATTTTATCAGCTCGCTCAACAGGGCCCCAATCAGCCTCCCACATTGCACAAGAATGATGGAAACGCATTTGATAACGTGATCCATCAATCGGCTCCTGATCAGCTCGCTCTACCAGCCCCTAATCAACTTCCTATACCGCGCAGAGATCCTCCCATTACAAGAAGCTATAGAACTTATGGTTCAAAGGAGAACTCAAATGAAGAGCATTGCGATACACCTCAGGAGCAACGCAACGAAGAAGACAAAGAGTACGCTGGAAGTCATGTGGCAATGGAAACAAAGACTAAAGCTCTAGAAGGAGTAAACAAATGCTACTTCAAGCACAAGCGCCTCAATCCTGACAGGATGGAGAAGAATGAATGACCTGACCAAGCGAAAGTATCAAATGAATGCAAAGGCAAATTACGAAGGTAATGGAAAATATTACAATAGAATTTGAGTACATATTTTATTTTATTTTGAAGAGCTTGCTGATTCAGATCCTCAACCAGATCTTTATGGAGCAGTGAGCAATACCGATCTGGCTTTGATAAGGGGAGCTGCAGAGTTTGGAAACGATTTCGATGATGATGCAGTGAAAGAAAGGATGAAGAACATTTCATTTGTGAAAAGCATGAAAGTGAGCTGGTTTGTAACTGGAAGTCATGGTCGAAGCCAAGGCATATCTTTTATAAGAACAGCGGACGTAGCTCAAAACCAGCATGTGCCATGCCATATGAACTGCTAGATAAGCATGGATCTAACAATGTATCTGTACTGGCGAAAGCCAGAAAATTTTTCGTAAAAATCAAGCAGAAGCATTCCTTAAAGAAACTGGGACGCATCTTCAAATTGGCATTCGTACATCAATCGTGATACTCATTTTATGATTTAAATGTTATGGTTATTTCAGCTATGTGTCAAAATCATGCAGAACATATTAATCGCTGGCAGATAAAGAAAGCTATAGTAAGTTCTCTTCTGGGGTTGAAAAGATATTAAGACCCGCTTTTTCTAAGCATCGAGAAACTCTTGGCACAGTTGGCAAAAAGTGTTCGGATTTTGTTGAAATTTGGTATGCTAGGGTGCTTTAGGGTAGAACTTCCG
>NIUQ01002221.1:0-23676 GCA_002796945.1 Plectus sambesii
TACCTCTCGACTCTTCCTCTTTCTCAATAAGCGTCATTAAGTCGCTCTCTGCTTTTTCGTACGTCTGTACATAGAGCTGTGCTCTGGTAACAGCCAAAATTAATGCGGAAGGAATGAATAATCTCAGCTGCATCGTAGCGATCGCACCTTAAAAAAATCAGCGTCATACCTTGTCGCGCCTTGCTTCCGTTTAAAATATCACGTTCACATTTGATTCATCGACCCAAAAGTTCACACACACTCGCTGTTGAACTCCAACACTATTTGCCCAATCTCATCGGAACGCGCTATCACTAGTAACTTTAGGTCTACGCAGAGTCTTGTTAGCGTATACATTCATCTCTTCGGAATAAATTTGACTAGGCGTCGTCTGCATAACCTCCCCACGAACAACTCGTGGAAATCGACGGTTCCGCCTGACATGTCATGATTTTGCATTTCTGGAAGATGGAGCTAAAGATCCCAGCCTTCCGGACGCAAAACTCTTAGAGTTAGTTCGCTGCAGCGATCTGCGCTATTTATTACAGTATGCAACGTTCCCACGATTGGTAGGAGACTCCAGACATATGCGCGTGAACTTATGCGACAATCTGACATATCCATAAAGAAAATGTCACAAATATACGCGCTTCGGTGAGACTAACGCGAAGATGCAACCAATATTGACGCATATAAACAGCAACATGAATGAACTGGAATAAGCGCTCGAAAACGTGAAACCTAAAAAATGTTTCGCTGCAACGCAAGTAAACAAAATCGTTATACCAATGTCAATCTCTCACCGCGACTCTATGGTGCATTGGCTGTATCGCTTCTTACAATAAATCAGGTCAAGCGCCAGGGCTGCATGAGGCCTAAACCATTTCAAATCAACCTTATAGGAAGGGCAAACGTTCCCCTTAAATATCTCTACCCGCCTCTCTGGCTCAAGAATATTGCTTCACTCTTTGTGGTCTGTCGCTAAAAGGGCATTTTCTATCTTTGTTAGGTTATTAAACACCAAAAGGGCGCATGTAATTTCGTTACTGAATCTTAGGTGCCACAGTTTCCTGATTAGAAGTATTTGTTTTCCATTTCAGCATTAGCAATGTATCGCTCAAACTCAAAGTACAGCTTTTGTAATGAAATAAAAACCAGAATAGATATAAGTTTTCTTTCCACATCGAAAGCCTAATTGCATTAAAGTACCCAAAAAGATCAGAAAATTTGTAAAGCAAACTCTAAAAGAGAGTTAGTGAAGTAATTGGTTTCATTTGGGGAGCGTTCAACCAAAAATTAGAGTAGTAAAAATGAACAAAACAAACATCCGCTATCACTACCGATGCGCTAGGCGACTTTAAAAATATCCCATAGCGAAAGGATCTCATCTGTGTAGCCAATCGGACGGGAAGGGGCAGTTCGTCCACTTTTATCGATTCTCTAAACTTTGATTTCGTGCGCGATCGCTTCCGCAGCCAATCCGTCTCAAAGCAAACAGCAATGTGTCGCAAAGTAAAGTGTGTGTCCCCAATGACTTTGGGGTCGCTTGCCGGCGGCCAACCCCGTCAAGTACGTTTGCACATCACATCGCCGCGAGCTTCATAGGAAGCAAAAATCTAATGATTCAGCGGCGGCTTAATTCAATGTAAACACAGTACATTCTAATGCTGTAAGTGAGCGCAGTGCGTGTATATTATTGTTAAATATCTATACAGTCATCATAGGTTCAAAACCGTTTCACATATTCAAGTTCATACTTTTATAGCGAAATATTTATGTTGAGGTAATTCAATCCAACCCAAATTCTCAAAGCAGTACGAAGCAACATGGTGAATACTGTCTGGATCATATTTATTTGAAATAAGAAACTTCTCACAGAATACGTTGACAAAGATCAATTCACCCACCGCACATAATTTCAGTGGAACATTTTCAAATGCTACACAAAGCTGAACCTCATATCGCTGATGCAAGGCCTTGTCGTTTCTGTTTAAAACGCCTCAGCATGAAATATAATCGAAAAATAAACCTGAAAATCATATTGAGCGCGTTAATTAAATTGAGAGCATCAAGTGCGATCCATAATGCGAGCGCGCCACCTATTGTCCCTTGAAACTCGCTCGGTGTCCATTTCGGTCTTTCATTTGCAACAGGAAAGTCGAAAGATTTCATGCGTACAATAAGATATGCTTGATGAGGCTCAATCACATTTGGGCGAGCTTTTCTCTCACTGAAACGAATGCGTTTACAAGGGCGGGAACATTTGGAAATACAGCCACTAGACGCGCTGAGTGTAAACGGCAAGCATGTTTTATATTGATCCATGGAACAGCGTCCGAGAATTTCGCTGGTAGTATTTGTCAAGCTCAGAGGCAAACAGTTGCACATTTGTCGAATCGCTTGAAATTTACAATTTCTCTTGCAGTCTTCCTGTGAAATAGCTTCAGAACACCTCTGAATGCCATTGAAGAAGTTCAGAGAATTGTACTCAGCATCAATTTTCAACGTAGAGCTCACGTTTTGGCCAAATTGCACAGATAATAATGAATCAAATAGCACGCTACCGCTTTCAAGGTAGCTATTTCTGCCAAGCAAATCAATATTAACCTTTTTAACAACACTTGATGGATTATTTTTACCTTGACCAGATTGATTCAGATCAACATTAATTTCGATGTATTCACTAAGTGAGCTGAAATTCTTAAATGGTAATCTGTAGCAAACAGTGGTCTCATCAATGTAAGTTGTCTCATTGATTTCAATATTTTGATAAGAGTCGTTGTCTGGTTGATGTAAGCGAGCTGTAATGTTATCAACTTTGCGCACTTCACGACCGCATTTTTGCATCAAATTTTTAATGCTCGTTCCGGTCTCATTCAAATGCTGAAGGATGGCTTCGAATAACTGCAACTGTGAAATCGATATCGAATGGTTATAATCGGATTCGTGAACTTGCTTATGCCATTCAACTCTATCGTATTTTCCACAAAATCCAATGAAAGAAATTACAATGGGCAAGAAAGATATTGGCCAGGTCATATCTTCAAGTAATAAGCTGTCGTTGCTTGTAATTAAATCACGAAACAATATCATCGTTTCTTCGCTGTAATTTATGTCTGTAGTTTGGTTACGAGATCCCAAGTTCAGACTCAAGGAATGAGGCAAGCAAATCGTTGGATAAGAAATGAAGTTCATCATGTTATTCTCCGTAAAATTATATGAAGATTCAGTTTCGGTGACAAACTGACCAATAACATCTGCGCACATTAGACATGTTAAAATGATACCAGTGAGAGAGTATGTGATGATTAGCATATTTCGTGTTACACACTTTACAGTCAATTTTTTTGTAACATTCTCATTATCCAAGTTAAAAATTTGACAAAACATTTGCCCTGCAGCTTTATTAGTAAAAACTCTACTGCGCTCTTCGCTATACGTTCTAACACGAGTTAATAACTTTTGAATAATTTTCGTGCGGGCACATAGACCAACTAGTAACGAAATCGGGATGATAATAACAAAGTTGAAAATCGTTTGAATATTTAGGCCTAACCACAGGCCAAGCATGCCTCCAAGAGCAGCGAGAAAGCTATTAGAACTCCATTGATATTGATCTTCGAACAAAATATAGGCAAAATCATTTACATAAATTCGTAAATTAGCAGCGCCGTTTAAGTGATCGGCCGTTTCATTTCTTGCCCCTTCTGTTACCTCGTAAAAGAAGTCATACCGCTCGCATGGGTTGACACATTTTCTTTTACATTCAAGACCTTCGAGCATACTATAATTCAGACAGTAGCTATATACCGATAGAGTGCATAAATTAGTATCTGAAGTCAGCAAAGTTGGCCAAGTTATTGGTGTACAGTTGCACAACGCTTGAATTACACGAATGCGACAGGTAGCAAGGCAATCTTCTATTGAGCGAGCCATCGTACATTCGGCATGTTCGCTTTTTATGGAGATCATTTTGTTATGTCCTGAGATTCCGACTAAAAAACTTTTTTTCTCTCCAGGAACGCCGAATATATTTAATCTACCAAATTCGTTTGAAGCTATAAACCAGCCGGTTTCTGTCAAGTGAGCATCAAAGTCCATGGAAAATCCTCCATTTATGATGGGATATGCGGATATATCAGTGGCCACTTCGATATATTCCGATGCGTCAGAAAACAGTGCGGTATCAAAAGGTAATTGAAAGCAAATATTCCAGTCAGCAAAAAACGTCAATATAGTGTCATTGATCAATGAAATCGTCGTTGAATCAGCGCTAACAAAGTTCACTTCCATGTGGAATAATTTGGCTATTTCGCGGCCCAGTTTTAAGCGCACCTGGTTAACAGAAACGTCAAGTCTCTTTAAACTTGGTTCGAATACTTTTTCCATAGCATACTTCACATCTTTTTGTGTCGATTCTGAAAGAGAAAGTATAGGGTGTTAAAAAATTCCCAATCTGTTTTTTTGAATAACTTTGCGATATTTTCTAGAATGAGCAGATTTTCTGGATGCTTGTCCAACGAGCGTAAAGGCTTTTTCTAGAAAAATTTGCGCAGTTGAACGAAATGAGCACCGCACAATCACTCAATGATAACCGCTTTATCAACGTGTCTAAAACACTTAGGGGACATTTCAAAAGTCAGGGTTGAAACTGCATCAATAATCGGCTGTACAAAATCGTCGAGATCGGCGGGCATTTTTTTTGGTAAATTTGATCTTTGTAAATTTCCCATAGGAAGGAGAATTATATAGAATCAGATAGGGGAAACTTGACGAGCTTTGCGGGGGTTCACTGATGATTCACTCGTCTCTGCCAAAACCTACTGCACAGCCAATGTTTTGTTTGAAGTGTGACATATCTTGCTGAATTTTAGAATTGCATTAACTGTGCGTTACACTCCAGCAGATCTTAGACAGGCAAAACGTTTCTTCAGTATAATCCTGTTGTTTAATATTATTTATGCTTTGAACATTACTGTGATTTTAAGGGCAAACAATCAATGCTAGTGTTTGTTATGCTGCATCTCAGTCAGTAACTGTTCATATTGTACCATTTTAATAAAACCCTAACGCTCGTAAAAGAAATTTTCCAAAATTTAAGTCAGTCCATAAAAGATGGCAATACTATTAAAAATGAAAAACGATCGCAACTCTCAAAGCATCTTGTATAGAGTTGCTATCATCGGCGAATCTTTTGAAGTGGATAATGATGTATTTTGCGTTCAAAAGAAAAATGCGGTGACGCGCAAACTATTTTGGAGCTAGCGAAATCAGCTGTAGACGCTATTGTGATGCTTTTGCTACTCATTGACAATTTTTTTAATAAGCATGGTCGGCAGAAGACATCTCGAAAATTCATACGCCTTGAAAACTTTGAAGAGAACTTACTGGAAAGCTGGTTAAAATAGTCTTTGTACGTTAACTGAATGTTATAGTTTAAATATTTCTCTTTTGGTACAAACGTTGAAGAAACTTCGTTCGCCTCTGCGGTATTAATAATGCCAAAATATAGAGAGGCGATTACGAGGAGTGGTAAAGGCCACTCTCTTTCGTCGATTAACGTTAAGCCAGTCATACTTTCCTGATCGAAATATTTAGTTAATAAGTTGGTATAATTGATAGTGTCGTTTGGATTAGTTATTTTGTTGAATTTATTTACAAATCCTTGATAAGGAGCCAAGCACAGAGTTGGCTTTGGCAATGCGATTGTTTTGTTATTCATCAGAACGATGCTGGAATAAATAGGATTGGTTACATATTGATCGTGCAATTCGTAGCATGAGTAGGCAGTATGAATTCCGCCAGCAGTGTACAACAATATCCATAATAACTTTTCGATCAGATAAGTAACACACATTGATCGGGATAAATTATCTTGGGTTGTAATGCGTTTCTTAATGAATTCTTGACATTTTTTAAAGCAACGTTTTTCCCCAGTGCTTGTTTGAATTTGACGAGTTTCAATCCTGGTGGGAGCATT
Source organism: Plectus sambesii (assembly GCA_002796945.1). Taxonomy (NCBI): domain Eukaryota; kingdom Metazoa; phylum Nematoda; class Chromadorea; order Plectida; family Plectidae; genus Plectus; species Plectus sambesii. The sequence continues at coordinate 5,960 of NIUQ01002221.1, forward strand.
TTTTGATGCGATATATCTGCGAACAAGAATGAAGAACGGATCAAAAATGAATCGAATAAGAATTAGAAAATCAAAACCCAGGTATAAGCCCAACGCTCCACCAACTGCACCAATAAATCCCTCAAACGACCATTTGGGAATTTCTGTAAAATCGACATAGAAAAATGATTCGGAGAAGAAAAATGCTACGGGCTCCGGCCATGAGTCCAAAATTAATTCAACATCATATTCATAATTCCATTTTTTGCAGTTCGGAACGCACTGCTCTTTGCATTCGCTATCTTCGTTGCCCACATACTTAAAACATTCCTCATATTTTTCAAAGGTGCATAATTCATTTGTCTTGTCTTGGGATTGGGTAAAAAGTGTCGCTGGCAAGCAGCCGCACATTTTGCGAATCAGCTGAATTCGACACTCGTTCAAACATTCTGTCAGTGTGTATTCGTTCGAACAAACACGCCTTCCTTTCTTATACTCCATTGATTTCACAACGGTAGATAGGGTTATTAGAATACCAATCTGCTGATCATATTTGTACTCGATGATCTCGTTGCTTTTTTTTACAATTGATAAGTGAGGCGGTGTCAATCTTCCACTGAAATCAATAGTCAATGAAGCATTGCGTTTTTTTAATCCTTCTCTGTTATCGACATATAATGATACGACAGGCTGTGTAGCCATTCCGTAATTTTCTTCCGATTTAACGATTTTCTGACCAAGCACTTTAAAGCACAGATGGCCGGCTCCGATGAATATAATGTTCTGGCTGTACGACGCGCAATGCTTTTCCGTTGAAAAAACGTCTTCAAGTTGAAGAAGACAGTCTACATTCTTGTAATTTTTTACCTTCTTGAATTTTCCATCAAATGTCGATTTCAACTGATCGAGTGTGATTTTGAACGCAGCAATGTTAGGCAGAAGGACATTCTTCAACGCCATCCACTTATCATCATTTTGATCCTTACTACCGTTGAATGGATTTTTGCTCATTTCATTCAGTGATTCGACTTCATACATCATTGACAGATATTTCCACACAACGATGTAAGTTTCTTTTGCAAATATCGCTTCTGGATCGATTTTAAAAATGCCATTCTTTGTTGAATTTTTGATGAACATATTAACCGCTTCCGTGTAGTTTCCCATACTCTTGGTAGAGTTGAAGAGTAAATCGGCATCAACCTGGGACCAATTTGATAAAACTGCTGAGAATTGAGAATTAGAATATTTGTGTCTAAATTCTGCATTTTCATCATTTCAGTGCTCTTTTCAAAAATGAGCCTGAAAGATGAGAATGCAGAATTGAGATTGAGTGATTCTAATTCTCAATGCTTGAAAGTTTTATTAAATAGGTCCCTGAATGCAGAGCGTGTAATTTGGAATAGTCATTGTCGTCTCATTCATCATGTTTTTTATTTGCAAATTCGTTGGTTGGCTCTGATAGTCCTGTATCAGTTGTGCAACTGATGTGAAGGTAAGATAAATTCCCATCAAATATATCATGACCCAGAATGCAACACGCAGTATATAATTGGCAACATCCCGGTAAGTCCACTTTTTTGGTATCAAAAAGCGATGGGTGAAATATTGCAGAAATTTATCAAAATGTCGTCTAATTTGCTTTTGATGCCTCGGTGCACCATTATCTTGCCGCGCTGTCATTGTCCTAAAATACAGACTCGCACGTCACTCTTAACTTCGCAGTTACTTTCCGTTTGCAGGAAAATCGAAGTTAAGAAGCGCTGGTCTGAATAGAGTCGAATCCGTATTTAAGAGAATGAAATAAATTACCGGAAAATTACTTTTATTATGATTAAGATCCACTTGTTTTTAGCACCGAGTTTGTCTTGGCACAATGGGCAAAAAGTGATCGATTTTTCTGAAATTTGGTATGTTAGGGTGTTTTAGGGTAGAGCTTCCGAAAATTATGTCATTTTTTCACAAAAGTTTTCGCTTCGAGATACGGCGGGAGATTAAAAAATACGTACTGACAAAACAGAACTTGTCGAAATCGGCGTTTTTATCTATCAATGAATTGGAAATGATGAGATAAATGTGAATATGTGCTCAGATTAAAAATTGGTACAGGTCCTGAGAAGTTATGCAAGAGAGAAAATTTGAATTTTCAAACTTTTTGGTTTTCGAATTTTACGGTAAAAGCTTGTTTGGAGGCCGAAGGTGAGCGGCCCTTAAGGTAGAAGCCCTAACTCTGGGCTATCCAACGGCATCATAAAAATTGGTATCGGTGTGTATTTACGGTCTCAAATTGAGCCCGAACGTGGTGCACCCCATGTAAACCGTATTGAGCATTGCGCGTACCAGCTTCTACATTAATTGCAAATCTGCACACATTTTCAGATTGCTCTCGTCATTTTCCGTCGAACAGTATGCAGAAACACTGATTTTAGTTGCGTTCTATCATATTTCTTAGTACCCCATTTTTGTAAATTTGGTATGCATGACGTTCGGGCGCAATTTGCGACCCGTGCATGACTATTGTTTGCCCATTTTTATGATGCCGTTGGATAGCTCATCGCTAGTGCTTTAATCCATGAGAAGCTAAACTCCGGCTTCTAAACAAGTTTTTACCGAAAAAAAGGAAATAGCCAAAAATTTTCTAAAAAGTCAACTTTTATTTCTTGCATAACTTTTCAGCTTCTACACCAAATTAAAATCTAAGCATAAATTCAGATTTTTCTCATCATTATCGATTGATTGATGTGCAATAACATCGCAAATTCTGCGCTTTCAGTATGGAAATTTTAATTTCCCGCCGTATCTCGAAGCGAAAACTTTTGTGAAAAGTTCTAACATAATTTTCAGGACTTTTGCATAAAGGTACCTTAACATAGGAATTTTTAGCGAAATCCGAAATTTTTTCAGCTGCGCCAAGGCTGTGGACAAAAGACTCGATGCTTAGAAAAAGCGGGTCTTATTTGAATATTATCTTATTGAATATCCCCTTTCTTCATCCTCTCTGAATTTTAATTCAAATCAGTGCGGCTGCGATCTGAAGATTTCATGACGAGATTGGACATAAAGTAACTGATATCATTCCCTTTGTATGAATTTCTGGGAAAACTTGATATTGCACGAACGATAATATTGTGAAAAAGCGGTACTCACAGTAAATTTCGGTAGATTGTCCTTGTCTTATCGTTTAACCACTCCGAGCAGTGTCGATCGTTGTTAAGAGTGAAAGACGATAAATGTATGCAGTGCTGACTCGTCGCTCGGCCTTGACAAACGTTCGTTAGTGAGAGCCAAGCGCTTCAGAGTTTTTGTTATACAAACGGCTTTGTTATATCTTGCTTTTCGCAGTATTATTCGAAAATGACTTGTTGTATGTGCAAGCAGTTTCTCTAAATAATACGAGCTAAGCTACATCGTCCAATGACAAAGTTTATCTTGCTGCTCGCTTTCACCCATTTACGTTTCGCACTGTTGTCGGAGAAAAGTAATTCATCCGAATTCGCTCACTGCAGATTTATGAAAATATTTGATTACCCTCTTGCAAAAGTACTCTATTTAAAGCCTAGGATAATGGGAAATTCACAAACAAAGTTTATATTATCGAATTCACAGAGTACTGTCACTTGCATAGGGTTACGGTGTTATTAGACATAAATTTCAAGCAAATTATCCATTAATTAAGAGAGAGTAGTTTTGCCTATTTTTTAGGGATGCTTTCAATTTTGGAATTTCTCAACACCACTATAAAACCAGCAGAAGTCTACTTCAAGCTGCATATTGAATAATTTTTCCTAAGTATTTATTCCCATGTTCATGGAATCTTAACACTTATTGCTTGCATGGCTACGATATTTAAAAAAGGAACAAAATAGTACCTTTTAGTGCAGGCGCTTAGTGAGAACGGGATTACAACAGCGCAGGTCTCGATAGCTCCTTTTAACGCCACACGACACGGTCACAACAGGGTGCCACGAAAAATATATCACGCTGTTATTTATTGCAGTAACTCGGAAAGGACTAATCTGATTGTCACTAATTTGTGACTACAACTATTGAGATAGCTCTGTGACGTTCTCTTATAAAGTAGAAAAATTAGGTAGAAGCGAAACCCACAATCGATGGAATATGACCACCTTGACAACGAAGTTCAGCAAGAGACAATTGCTCGACTCAATGGCATCTGAGTTTTAAAGCAGCCTGATACTTAATCAAATATGCCTCCAGAAATCTCAAACGAGTATTTAATTAGTTCCGATTATTGAGATAAGATGGGAATCGAATGGTAATTAACTACCGCACCAACCGTCGTTTAATCCACAACAGCGCAACAAGAAGCTCACGCGAGTACTCGCGTGTTATGAATGTTGCGATGCGACCGTTACGATTGATTTGTCAAGTATCTATTTATATGAGAAATATTTGTACAAATGAACAGCACGGTAACGGTTCAGTTTTCATGTGAATCAACAATTTAGATCTGAACTTCATTCAAGCGAAGGACAGGGTGATCGCAGACGTCACATATGCGTTGCGATGCAACCAATACGACTGATTTGGCATGTATCTATTTATACGAGAACTATTTGAAGAAGTGAATAGCACTCAAATGGTCCCGTGTTCAGTGGAATCAACAAGCTAAATCCGATCTTCATTCAAGTGAAGGGCTCGACGGATGGTCTGGATTTTCCCCCGTGATAGGGAGCGTATTATTCCTTATCATTTAAAAAAAGTGCATAGTTGAAGAGTGAATTACCAATTATCGAAACCGATTTGCTGATAATTTTTATCAGAATCATGTTTAGCTGAGCGCAGACAAGGCAACGGATATTGATAACTATATCATATACGCTGAAGTAATTTTTGAATTGAAGAGATCGATCGATACGAAGTAAAATCTCCGTATTTTGGTATTCGGTTTCAATCGAATATCGCACCATTATTGCGTTCTTCGTATAAATAAATATAGATAAAAAAGACACTCGCAAAATCCCTGGCATCATTCGTATCGATATACACAGTAATCAACACGCATGCACTTGGAGGGAGGTCGTTTTAACGCTATTCGCAGTTTTTAAATAGCAGGTACGATAGGGGCTATTTTTTTCGATTCCCAACTTATCTAACAGTTTAAATATGTAGCTGTAAAAAGGGGTCTGTTTCATAAAACTATTTAAATTGCAGAAATGCGGAATCGCGTTGCAATTTTCATCGTCATCACGCAATTCTCCAACTTTGTGTTTCATAAAACTGTTGCAGTTGCAGAACTGCCGAATTGTGGGAATGCAATTGCAGAGCTGCGAAAAGTTTTATGAAACAGAAAATTGCTATTTTCCCTGTGCAACTGTTGCAGTTGCGAAATTGCAGTTGCAATCGCAACAGTTTTATGAAAGAGGCCTAAGGGTGGGGTTTTATGAAATTGGCTGTTGAGTACAAAGAATGGAATCCGGAACGATGATTGTCGTACTATTCATTTATCTTATAAATTTATTGCACGGCTATGATATTGCTGCATCAGTTGTAACTATGGTGTGAAAGTGCGATAACTTCCCATAAGGTTTAACAGGACCCAAAATGTACTGTAGATTATATGTTTAGCAATTTCCAAGTACGTCAAGTTTTTGATATTAAAAAGCGATGGGTGTATTTTATGAGAAAATAGTCAAATTTTCGTCTGTTATGCCTAATGCATATCGATCCATTTGCAGCATTATCATTTTGCTAAAATACAGACTTGCACATCTTAGTGATGATATGCTTATTCAAGTTATATTCACAAAATCATAAAGCTCATTATTCGCATGGCTACGGTATTAAAATAGGCGGAAAAAACCTTTCAGTGCAGGCACGAAGTCAGAACCGGATTCGAACAGCATTAGTCTCGATAGCTATTTCAACGCCACACGTTACGGTCAGATAAGAGGTGGCGCGAAAAAAGTATCGCACTGCTACTTATTGCAGTAACTCGGAAAGGAACTGATCATATTCTCATCGTTTTTAAAGCGGAAACACCGCAATAGTTCCCTGAAGTTCTCTTTGAAAGCAACCCAATTGCATAAAAGTGAAGCCCGCTGTAAGCAATAAAATGCGACTTCCCCGGAAAACTAATTTTCATCAAAAAAAAATACTTGCTAAACTCAATGGCATCTGAATTGAATAGCCTTATATGTAACTGAAAGGCTTCTAAAAGGAGTATTTACTTACTCAGATAACTGAGATAGGATGAAAATCGAATGAAAATTATCTATTGCACCAACCATCTTATAACCCACCACAGCGCAACAGGGGCCCTAGAGAGAACGTGCATGTTTTCTGTGTTGCGATGCGACCGTTACGATTGATTTGTCAAGTATCTATTGATATGAAAAATATCTGAAAAAAGGATAGCACGTCAGCGGCTCAGTTTTTATAGGGATCAGAAGTCTAGATCTGATCATCATTCTAGTGAAGAGCTGGGTGATCTGCACGTTTGCGCGTGCGTTGCGATGCGACCATAACGACTGATTTGTCCAGAATTTATTAATACTGAAAACATCATAAAAATGAACAGCACGATAGCGGTTCGATTTCCATTGGTATTGAAAGTTTAGATTTAATCATCATTCAAGCGAAGTGACGGGTAATCGCGAACGTCACCTGTGCGTCAGAACTCCAGTTCTGATCTTCATTCAACTGAAGGAATTGGTGATCGACACGTTTCCGTGTGTGTTGCAATGTGACTGCCTCGACTGATTTGGCAAGTTTCTCTCTATACAAGATACATTTGAACAAACGCTTAGCAGGGTAACGGTTCCGTGGTAATCAGAATTAGCAATTTCGATCTGATCATCATTCAAAATGAAGGGCTGGATGATCAAAATCTTCACTCGTGTTAGGTTTAATCCACTTTGCTCATGTTTAAAAAAAAAGTGAGAAAACTGCTATTGCTTTTTCAGAACACCCGAGTAAACTTTTTTCTACTTCAGAATTTTTTCTCGTTTTGGAATCAACTCTTTGCTGCATACTTTTGCAAAAAATTGTTATGATTACGGCGTCTTTCGAAGAGCAAAACATTTCGACAACGGCAGGATTCGAACCTGCGCGGGAAGATCCCAATAGATTTCGAGTCTATCGCCTTAACCACTCGGCCACGTTGTCACATATCGACTTGGCGGTAAGTCCGAGCTATGATCTTCGCAGCAATGTCAAGTTTTGCAATTGCACAAATCTGTGTTGAATACAGTGAATTATTCTGTAAAGGTGGGACTTGGTTACAGAGAGAACGAATTTATCTTAATTGGAGCTAAAAACATGAAAAAGTGACAGCTACTAATTGTGCTATACTTTTTTGGCTAATTATTTTCATACTTACGCTAAACGTGGTACATATTGGCCTACTACATACTAGGATGATGTGTAATATTGAGCAAGAATTTTTACCCAGTTCTGATATTGCGTAAAAGGTAATCTTTACCGATTTCATTTGACCAGTTGTGAGTGCTATTAAATCATCGGCCAGTGAGTAATTTATTTCACGTATTGATTAACCCACTCGCTTAATTTTGCAGCTTATTAACCTTCTTGAGAGTAAAAATTGCGATAACGTGGTCGGAGATTGAACGAGGATCTTTCATATTACAAATTAGTTTAATTTCTCAGCTATACCGACACTCTCTCGAACCCTTGCCGGATATGTTTCATATTAAAGACAAAGAGACGCCTGATTCATAGTTCTTGGTTCTGCATTATTAAGTGGTACAAAATAAATGCAATAGCATATCATATTGACTCCAAAAGTGAAACGTATACTTTGCAAGAAAGTGCAAAAATGTTCGACAGCGGCAGGATTCGAACCTACGCGGGGAGACCCCAATTGATTTCTAGTCAATCGCCTTAACCACTCGGCCACGTTGTCATCCGAAAGCAAAGTCGCCAATTGTCGGTTATCTCGACCTCTAACACAACGTTTTTAACATTACACAACAGCGCACCAGTTCGAAACTGTGAACGAAGCTACCAAATCCACCACAATCAAACAATCACATCCATCAAGCTATTACTTTCGCTGATCGCAAATTCATCGGCGTCGATAGGTGGAAAGTCGCGAGTAGTTTTTCTGAACGACAGCGGAGTAACAGGCAATGATGAGAAGAGGGACGGTAAAGATGATATTTTGTTCGGCTGTTCAGGGGGTAAAATACCATCCGCTGCGTCGTTGATCGTTTTGTCCCAGTTGATCATCATCAGCTCGTGTTCGGGCACGCCAGTTTTGAGTGCCACTGTCATAATGACGTCACCAACTGTCAGCTTTTTTCCGCCCAGCCAGATGTTTACCTAAGGCAGTGGAGCAGTCTCAACTAGGTTATCAACTTAGGCCAGTTAGAAATATGATAAGAATGATTAATTTCTGCGCTGCGTAAAATTAATCAATAAATCAATTCGTTCTAGTTTTCAAAAAATCATCTGATTAGCATCGAAATCTATCTGCTCTGATTACAGTCAACTGCGTTTATAACGCCTGGCTCTATAACTTCGCTGTCTTTATAACGTCGGTCTTTGGCCGGTCCCTTGACCAACATTATAAAAGCAGTTGACTGTAAATCAATCCCGATTTTCAAAAATGACCCCCCTAATTTATGTATTAAATATAATTGGGGTATGGCAAGCCGGTCAACTATTCTTCCCGCAAACACCAAAGCTGTCTGCGTTTCTGTCCCTAATAATTAGTTACTTTTTAGATCTGTCGAAACATTTAACTATTCCTTACATTATCAATGTTGGTCATTCGACGGCCAGCGTAATGAACCAGCTTGAATACGTCCGATATTTTCTCAATGACTATCGTCGTCAGCCATAAACCAATAGTAATGTAGAGGAGAGTCAATGGAAGAAACTGCATATTTTGAGGAACTGCAAATATCATAGAAGTTATTAAAAGAGGCATCAGTAAATGATGCGCAATGAAAGTCTGTCTTTTTGACGGTCAGACACGGGTTGATATTTTACTCGTACATTCTGTGATTTATTGAAGAGATTGCCGTTACCTGGATTTTCTCAAATATTACCTCTCTCAGGGTAGAACTATTCTTGTTTTATTAAACTGTAATTGATGAAAAAGTAATCTAAGAGCAGATATAATTCAAAAAAAGGTGCAACTCTTCAGCATGGCATGAAGCGTCTATTTAAAGCTTACATTTCAAGAAAATAGCCGAGGGTCTGTTATAATGCCAAAAAGCACACTTTCGTAAAATGTGAACATGAAAATATTTATTTAAAATGTATGCTCACAAATTTTATTCTCATAAAAGATAAAAGATGAACTTCTGCTCGGAAAACCCGACAATGCCAATTTAAGAGCGCTCAAAACATCAACTGTCGGTAGTGTTGGCTGAAAGCGACCGTAAAGTTCTGAACGAAAACAAACAAGACGTTACCAAAATAATACTTCTTTTCCACAAGTGCATCTACAGTACAAATATCCCGCTATTTGATCAATCAATTGCTGAGATACAACAGCAATAAAAAGAGCGTGCTTTTTCGTACTATCCACTATTTAAACAATACATCTGCATGCTTCTTACCTATATCACCTAAGCCGATTGTCGATATTGAGATAAACGTGTAGTATGCTGCATTAAACGTCGAAAGGTCTTCCTCCCACCAAGGCAAAACAGTCGCACCAAGCAGAATGAAGGTGATGAAAATAACAATGATCAATAAGAAGTCCATAATTATACTCAAATGTTGCGACTTTCGAGAATCTTCTTCATCCTTTTCCTTTTCTACTGTGCCTACCTTTGCCTTGTTCCTCTTCTTGAAAAGTTGAGTCAGGAAGTGGTATGCGAATGAAAACGTCGATTTGACAAACGATCCCAAATCGGTTAGGGCAATGAGAAACAGGGGAATGCCAAAAAGAGCGTAGAATATTGTGAACAGGCGGCCAGCAAACGTCGAGGGCACAACATTTCCATATCCTATCGTTGTCAGTATGGTGAACGCAAAGAGAAGCGATGAAGAAAACGACCATCTTAGGTTCTCTTCATCTTGCGGCGGCATAGACTAAAATAGAATATATCGTATACACTATTTTAACTTTAAGACGTCACTTTGCCAATCAAAAAAGGATATTATCAACGTCAAATTAATATGAAATATGTTCTTATTGAAGTAATAATGGTGTAATTTGTTAGATTAAGACGCGTAATGCTAGTGTTACATTTGACGTTTTTATAACCATAAGTGCATGGCAGCTAAGCTTTATACCAAGAAAATTTCTCTTCGACATTGTTATCAAACGCTGAAGGAACAGATAAAAACATGCATTCAATATTCATCATTTTTTCGAAGATTACCCGCTTTACTATGTCACGATCATAGAACGGGTCGGTTTCATTTCGAGTTCTCTAGCTAAAGTATACGATATGCCACCAACACTAATTCCAACTGAGGTCACTTTGTGTAACAATGCACGTTTACTTACATTCGCATCGCTACCGACTTCCACTGCTTCCTTTTTTCTTCGTCGCTTGTTCGATTTCACGCTATTCAAAAACTCTTTCAGAACTGTGAAAAGTTTTTCACGATTAACTCCATGCCTGACTGATAATTCATCGGCTAACTTGAATAGTTCGTCGCCATCGAAGGCAATCGCTTCCTGCTGTTTGTTCAGATCAAATTGTTCAACTTTATTCTCTTTTTCTGTCGGAATATCGTCAAAAGTTTCTGTATCGGAATTTTCCATTATGCTAAAGACCATGGCACCGAACAACAAGTATCCAACTACGGTAGCATAGAGAGCCAAATGTAAAAATATTAACTGTACAGTGTTCATATTTTAATATTTTCCAAGGATGAAACAAACAAAGTTGCTCATCCACTTGTTTGAAAGGCTGTTCTTTGCAAAGCACGAAAATAATCTACGCTAATGTATAAAAGATTATCTCGAAGGGTACAGTTCGCCAAGAAATCGAAGCAATATTAAACGAAATAATACGTATTTGATAGATGATCGATAAACTGGTTTATTCAGAGGACTTAAATCGGTGAAGCAAAACTGGCAGTGCTTGCTAGGAAAGCCCAACAACTATCTTACTCCACTGTGGTGACATAAACATTAGCAGCGCATTTGATTCATACTTTAACGGCTAGATTTTGCTAAGAGCAAATAGAGATTCTAAAGAGAGCAGCGAGTAACGTTGCTCCTTCAATTCAATTGGAAATCGTAAAAATATGTCTTTAGGCGGCGTCGACCGACGTAAAGGCAAAGGAAAACCAGATATCAAGTCTAGCAAAGCAAGGCGATAAAACGTTTAGGCGCTGAACATAAATTGTCATGCCATCCTTTGCTGCTGGTGCACTTTTTACATAAAGGACGTCAGCGTTGCATCCTGTAAAACAGGTTTTGATTTCATGTGAACTTTTCAGCTCTGCTGTGTATTCGCTTTATTGTATATGTCTAAGCAGCCACCCTGCCCTTTCAAGGGGCTGATGACAGCTTAGATATGAAATGCCAATCATGCACGCCAGCCACCCAAGGTAGATACAACTATGCCTGAATACGGCCTGTATATAATACGTTATTCGCACTGTACCACACGTAGTTCTTACGTCCGCTTACCTATCTATCTGTCACTACTGTTATCCCACTTGAATACCACAATAGACGCTGGTACCACAATGCCACACCAAGTCCAACCCTCTCGGCACCGCATAACATAGCTCTTGGACACCGTGTTTAACAGTTTCTCATATTGTGCATTGCATTGTTCTAAAAGTGATTCTAAAACTAGCGGGCATTGCTTTATCATTGTTATTTCATACCAAGCGATTTGGTGATTGTTGTGGGGTGCGGTCGGACCCGGACGTTGTTCTGTGATATCCGTTGATATCATTCTCATATCATTCTTGTTACTTGCTCTTCCAGTAGTCGCTCGGTTCTCTCCGCCGCTCTCTCTCCTTTCCTACTCCGCGTCCTTCTCTATTGTACAACCGCTCACGTCGGAATAAATTGTTGCCCAAACCCCAACAGTGATAATACTGCATACTATTTTCGAATTATCGCTAGAATGCGGTATTATTCAAGAATATTTGCTGCATTTTAAATTGCATGAGAGAAATGTGAAAACAGAAATCGGCGATTCGTTAAGCTGGTGCCGTCGCTGGCCTTATTTTCGGTCAATTTTAGCAAAACATCGCTGATTGAGCAAAAAACTTCACAGAAAGAAAAAAGCTGTCCGCCTAATGAATAATATTTGCCGAAAATCACGCAACAGTACGACAAATAATAACAACCTGCAGCACATTGAAGCAGAAGTGACCCTAAATTTCTTCACTTTTCAATAAATAAAGATTAAAAGAAGTGAGTGCGGTTTAGAGGGGGCCATGATACTCAAAATCAATAGTGCGTCATTCTGCCTTTCGATGAGCCGAAATTGGCCTAAATTTTCGATTTTCTCAACGTAGCGTTATATGCTTGATGATACGCAGCGAGAGATGTTGTCGAAATGCACGGTACACTCGATCGAACATTTATGCCGCAACGCAAGATGATTTTTTGTACAAAGACGCTTGGAGTGCAGCAATAAATGAATTATTATAGTGTACAATGATGCTGACATTTGGAAAGAGCGCTATTGGTTTCCATGGTATGTATAATATTTCAATTGAAACTGATAGAGATGCGCCCTGTACTGCCATTTTATTTTAATGCAATATGGATTCCCAATGTTCAAGTGTTCTAATCTAAGTGTCGAGGTAAAAACGGTCGAGCGCAGAAAATGTTGACAATATTATTTGTCGAAGTAAAAAGTGTTGAGATTCAAGATGGATGAAAGTTTTCATAATATTTCATCGTGTGCGCAGGCTATGTTCAAAATTGTACTGTGATCAGACTGCAGCCAAAATATTGAGACCGAAATCTAGAGATAATGAATATCGAGTAAATGTTTATCATGATAATCATATAGGGATCTCAAAATTAAGCATTGCTTAAATTAGGAGATTTTTGGCGGCATAAGTATTGCGAAAACTTATTGGGTGGGTTTCACATCGCGTACTTTAGCTAAAGTCGTACTTAAGGCCTATCCTTCATCATTGCGTAAAGTCAGACTTTAGTTAAAGTACGCGATGTGAAACCGGCCCATTGTATTACTCCACTCGTCATTGCTTAGCATTGATAATTTCAAAGGCTGATCTGTCTCTATTTGAAACTAGAATGCCTTGCGCTCAGGCAAACTTTCGAGAATCCTCGTAATCATATTCATCTTAGTAATCTTTCAGTTATTACTTATAATTCAAATCCAATACTGCCACATCGAAATCTGTACTTTCCAGGTGGCGTATCGTCCATTGTCGATGCTTATTGTCGCGGGGTGTCGCTTACGTCGCACCCCAGTGACGTCATTGACATTGCGATCTCATTATGTTGAGTTAGTTAGTGAGTTACGTTCCGACGTAACAGTGTGTTCCTTCTTTTACTGTCCTTCCTATTGTTCGAACTTGGTTCAGTGGTAAAGGTCCCAGTTGCTATTCGAGTACTACCGCAAGAGAAGTGCACCCCGCAACACTTATATTATAATTTTGTTGTTAAATATCAAACAGAACTGTTTGATGGTTTGACATTTAGGTCAATATATTTATTTCACAGGATAATAATACATGGCAGATGCTGAAGATGCAAATCCTAAAGACCATAGTGGCCACAAGTCGGGACGAGGGCGACGGAAAAGAACCCATGCATTTGCGGGGAAGGCAAAAAGGTAGCTATATTTAGTTTTAGAATACATCATAAATTTATCTAATTCATTCATTAGGCAAACTCATAAAATCATTAGACATACTAATAAAATACCGTGTACTAACAAAAGAGAACATTGCGTAACACTAATCTACGTTTTAGACCTTGCAAGCAGAAGAAGGTAGAAGCAACTTCACTGTCTCCAGCACCGAAATTCTTGCTGCCACCAATGCTGCTGCCATCACCACCTCCACAGCTTTCGCAGTTGCCAATGCCGCTTCAATTGCTGCCGCCCCCTGCCACTGCGGTTTTCTTCAACGCCACCGCCACCATCGCGTCCGCCGCCGACGCCGCCTCCGCCGCAGTTAATGCCTCCACCACCACCATACGTACGTGAAACACTCTTCACCAATAGTAAAGAGACCGTTGTGAATCAAAAACGTTGCGACTCTTGTGTTATTTTGAGGAAAGAGAATGAAATATTGAAGAACAGTTTAGATAGGCTCAAAGATCAAATCAAAAAGTCAGGTCACATTTCACGCCCTTATAAGTCGATTTTGAAAGCACCTACCAAGACCATCTATGATTGGTGTATGACGTTAAATATGGTCCTCCATTGATTATGTGGCGTTGAGGGAAATGAAGACGAAATAGTTGAATCAACTTCCCTTATGACCGCATATCTGAAACGCAATACTGCACTCACAATACAGTTGAGGAGGGATGGAATTTTGAGGTTTAGAGCGGAGCTTAACGCCTGAGAAGGATCTAGCGCTATGGGCCAAATTAGGCATGAGCTGGAGCAAGCAGAAGCTGCTAGGTTCCGAATTAAATGAATATGGTCTTAACCCCTTTTCGCCCACTTACCTCTTTGACGCTGCCTGGAATGCCGTTAGACTGCAAGAAGAGACCATTTTTTCCATGCTCGCTTTGGATAGTGAGGGGTTTAAGCCTTGCGTTCGCGTAGGAAGCCTGAACAATGTTTTAGCACAGAAACTGCGTGAATTGAAAAGATCCAATCAATTACTTGACCTCCCCCAATTCAATGGTAAAGTATAGGTGGCTGTTGCAGGTGATAAAGGGGGCAAAACAACCAAACTAGTCGTTTCCATTGTGAATGCAACATGTGCAAGCTCTGTAAATAATTTAATTCTAGTTGGAATGTATGAGGGAGCTGACAATGCTGACAATATGAGAAGCGCTTTTAGTGCATATAGATTGGAATTTGAAGCGATGAAGTCCTTACCAGTGCCAATATCTTGTGATCAGGACTCGCCTGTGATAGAAGCGCCAATTGAATTCTTCCTGATCGGTGACACCATGTTTTTATCAAGCTTCCTCAGTCATCAAGGTCCTACTTCATCTTATCCTTGTCCATTTTGTTTGATTCCACTAGATGCACTGAAACAAAGAGCAAAGTTTTTTGATTTTCATCACATATCACCTCACTGCACAATTGAACTGTTTAATAGTATAGGGGGGACGAAGTTAATGCAGAGCTTTCGATCACCGCCACCCCTCTTCTCTCCATACCATTGCACAACATTAGCCCCCCCACAACTACATATCGCACTCGGAATTGTTAAGTTACTGTTTGAGGCGCTACAGGAGAAATGTTTTAACCGTGATAGGAGAACTGCAGGTCTGTTAACAAATGAGAATGCCAAAAAAGAACTTGACAGCACCCTTCAGGTAAGAGCTGAAGTCGAAAAGAAGGTTGATGATTATAAGTGATTGTAAGTGGGTCAGTACCAAAAGTTGTGCAATTCATTTAGTCAGCTTCATTACACAAAGTCTTCCCATAGAGTAGTCAATCCCTGTGATGCAGTTGCTTTTCTAAGTCAAGGAAATCGTCTAGTCTTCGAAAGGTCAAATGACCTAGTCTTCGAAAGGTCAAATGATCTAGTCTTCTGCTGTGATTTTCGCCGATCATTTCACTTTGCCTTTGAAGCAATCGCGACAACATTTGAAAATATCAGATCGAATAGTGGTAACTATAGTTGTCAGCAATGCACTGGTTTTACAACAGTTGAGGATATGATGGTTGTCTGTGATGCAAAACTAGAGTCGCTCATAGATCAACTGAATCAGCACATGGCAGAAAAATGATTGTTGATGAAAAGGTCACTTATTTAGAAAATTGTAGGCGTAAGCCTACTAATTCGAATGCGCACGCACTGACGTAAATGATCGGCGTCTCAGCACGACGCATACTTAATGGAATGATAATGTGAGATGGTATTTCTGGTATTTCATGATTGCGGGATTATGTGTGTGTGTTCAGTGGGTGTGATTTTTGGCCCTGACTCGAGTTGAATGAATAAAGAAGAAGATGAACATAACCATCCTACAAAATATTGTAAAGAAAAAATAGGACCTTACACAAAACGTTTAACTGATGCGTTGACACAGCTTGGCATTGATGTATGTACATATCACACTTGTGGTTTTGTAGGTGATCATGTAAGAGAAATGGTAACGGGTGATGGTCTTTCTATTCTAGCTACTTTGCTTGATGTTGATCCTGAAAGTGCCAATGTTCACAATGATTTTTTGCAATTGTTTACCCAGTTTGGTCTTATTAAAAACATTTTTGTGGCGCACTTCCTCACCAGTGCCAAGATATCCACACTGATAAATGCATGCATTAAGTTTGTGGAGCATTTCAAGCAAGCTTTTCCTTATCACAGTATTACATCAAAGTTTCACTGTCTAGTGTCACACATACTTCAATTCGCAAGGCGTCATATGACATTAGGGCTGTTAAGTGAGCAGTCGCTTCACGCAAGAATTAACGTTTTTGAGTGGCAATTTGCCGCGATTCGTGAAACAAAGAGCCGATTGAAACTCATTCTACACCTTCACTATGTTACTTCCGCAGCAGTATCAATCAGAATATATATCTTCATCAGTAGTTCAAGTCGTCCCCTCTGCAAAAGAAGATTGGTGAAGGACCATATTTAGTCAAACACCTGATGTAAATGGTCTCAGAGATGCTAAAGATATCGGCTTTTCTAGGCGCTAATGCAAAATGACATTTATTTTGATCCTTGACTTTCGAAAGTTTGCTTCTTTATTTAATTTATTTCGCTTAAAATAATGCACCCAGTCGCATCATTGCTATTTTGCAGTGGTCGCTTGAATATTGATGGATGGTGTTTCATGGATGTTACATATTCTTAATATTTCTAGAGTTGTTATTGTAATCCATGAAACTATCAAAATCATTGTTTAAATTGTTGTTAAAAATGTTGTTGGATTTGTCGTTGTTCTTATTTAATGTGTGGAATTTGTTAAATTTTTTGAAATTGTGAATTTTTGAAAATCAAAGCATACACAAATTAACCTATAGCACCTTCGCGCTTTACTACCTTATGGAGTAAGACTCGTCTATCCAAGATTTACAAGACACTTCTCTTTTCTCCTGTTTTCTGTCACTTCTGACATCGACTTTTCTGACACGCATTCGATCAGTAAGATTTGGTACTTTGACACTGGCGCCAATCGATGTCAATAATCGTAACACAGTATAAAGGACAAAGAATATAGGATACTTTGATTAAAAGACCATTTCAATGCATGTGACGTCCAGGTGCCGCCTGTGTAGTCTGCCTGCTGCTTCCATTTTTGACCGCGTGGCGCCACCAACACATGTATTTCGCTTCTGTACGACTAACCTTTTCCAGTTTGTGTATCTCTTTGGGTTTGTCTCTTTTACAGCTTATGAGCGTTAATACATTAGCTTCATCCCTTTTCGCTTTGTTTTATCAGTAAATAGGTCATATTATTTGGGTCATGATGAAATATTAATTGTGCAAATTTGAATGCTTGCAATAATAGTGAATTTTCCAACATTGCTATTCCATAAGTATACCACTGTCATTAGCTTGTTTTTGTCAGCTAAGGGACAAGGAAATTATCCACATCAAGTCACATTAAATTTAAGTGTTGATGGATTTTGACCGCCAGCAGATGAGAAAATGCAGATGAGAAGATTGACCAGAAATAGATGACGTTTACGGAGGAGAGGTAT
>NIUQ01002222.1:0-23732 GCA_002796945.1 Plectus sambesii
TTCGGACATAAATCTCTCTAGAAGCATGGAATATGTCGAAAGCTATCAAATTAGGCATGCATTCGACTGTATTTGACTTTTTCTTAAATTGAGTAAAGGAAAATCAAAAATTTTAGCCAGTTTTCAAAGATTTTCTAAGCCTGCGAATTACGTAATAGAATAAGTCTTAGAGCGAACGTGCTCAATTTACTCATCCGCATCGTTGAGTATTACGGTGTTCCGTCTCGTCCTGAATTACTGATCGAAAAGTTTTGACTATAAACCTGTGCTCTTTTGTAAATTTGTATCGTGAATTCTCCTGAAACCGTTGCTAGATGTGCATGGAAGACACTCCCGTTGAAATGGTTCCCGCACACCCGCGTAGATTTGAATCGTACACAGGCTGTCAGCAAAATTCAAAATGATAATTTTGCGAATTTGATCCGAAATAGACCGCAATTCTCGCTAGTTTTGTGCCTTTTTAACGATTGCTAGGTGCGAAATCATTATCGGTTTGATCGCCTTAAATATAACACAAAGATCAACTCTAGAGAAGAACTGAAAATGAGTGAAAGTGCGAGAGCGTCGAAGAAAGAGAAGAACAAGAATATTCAAGTCGCAGTTCGCGTTCGGTGAGATCATATTTTATCGTCTTGCATTATGTAATTCAAGTCTTTTTCATTTTGAAATGCGAATTTCTTCAAGTTCAGTTACAAGATTAGAGTAGAGAGAGTTAAATATGGTTAAATTTGAACACCCATTTTCAGTCTTCTATGATAAATAAGAAGATGAAAGTTTGCGAAGTCATTGACGACTGCTGTCCGGTTATAATTTTCTTTTATATACATTTTCAGGCCATTAAATGAGTCCGAAAAACGCGATCGGGCGCGCAATGTGGTGGACGTTTCGGAGTCGACAAGAACGATCAGTGTCAAGGACAAGCTTGGCCTTAAAACCTTCCCCAGCTTCGACCGAGTGAGTGCTTTTGAGTATTTTACACTCTTATCCCAGTCTAAAATTTGAATCGAATGATTTATGTTTCAGTAAATATTCATTCTTAGTCATAGGGAATATGTTTTGATGTCATAATGCAATTATGATGCGCTGCTTAGTAATCTTCGCGTTAGACAGTAAGCATAGTACTTCTGCTTCGGGTCTGTGTGTTACAGAAAATGAATGGCTGAGCAAAACAACCTTGTAGCGCCGCATAGAATGTTGTCTACTCGTGGTTTCTCAAAACTGGCTTGATGATGGATGCTTTAGGAACTCAATTTAAAACCAATCAACGACACACAGTAATTAGTTAACAATAATGCCACAGTCAGCTTATCCTCACATTTCCGGACAAATGCATTCAGCATCCTCCAAATTAAAGTGACTCCGACTCGTAATTAATTGAGAGCAACCGCAGTGCTTGATGACAGCGTTTAATGGCATGAGTAATTTTCTTCAAAAGCGATTGATGGAATGGATTATTTTAGGTATATGGGCCGACGTCGACGCAGGTGGATATTTACAGAGATATTGTAGCCGAGCAGATTGGAGAGGTTCTCCTCGGATACAACTGCACCGTCTTTGCGTAAGTTGCTTTTTTCTTACAGGGCCTTTCGTCATATTTCGATCCGATTTCGTTAACCTCACATTCAGTTTCTTCTCCCGTGCGTTCAGTCTCATCAAACTGACATTCGAAGTGAATGCAGAGATGACGATATGAAATGCAAGATTGACGAATTTGAATGCAAAAGTGATGAGTTATTATTAAGATATTTGCGCGCGCAAACATCGCACGACAAATTGCGAGTATAAATACACGTTATAAACGATCCTTTCAGATATGGTCAAACTGGAACGGGAAAGACATTCACAATGGAAGGTGAACATGACCGAGAGGCCAACCACTCGTGGGATACGGACCCTAAAGCCGGCATCATCCCGCGCGCCCTTCATCATCTCTTCAATGAACTTGAAAAACAGGTCGGCTAATTTCTCCTTACACTCTAAAAAGCGATGAGATTTTATGGCGCTGAACCGGGCGATTGTTCTTAAACCGTTTTAAACTCAGCAGTTGGTTTAGTGATGCTGTACGATGTGTATTTATTTCTGATAACCTTATTCAAATTGGAATGGTTTAGAAGCGATTATCTGCGAATAAGATATGGATCGCTGAATTTCTTCCTCCCACTTGATATTGGCTGTGTTTAGGAAGCGGACGAGTACACCGTTCGTATTTCCTACGTGGAGCTGTACAACGAGGAGTTGATGGATCTGATCGGCGCGGCCGATCTAGAGCAGACGAGGCTCAGAATCTACGAGGATCCGATGAGAAAGGTCCGACAATTAGAGCTGTTTTAATTTTCCACGATAGTATAAATTGTGTTTTTAATTTCCTACGATATTTTTGTTGTCCTGTATGTTTATATAGCATGTTGCGTTCTTCCTTCATAACCAACTCTCTTTGGATTCATGCTTCCACTGCTAATACTGTATTTAACGAAAAAGGAATACAAGATGATAGGCTTTAGATATACGCGCTACTCTATAATGATGGATATTGAGCCTCTTTCAACATAGTCTTGACGAACGTTAACCTCTTGAAAAAAATCCTTAAGAGACCTATTTTAAACAAAGCTATGCTTTACTATATGTGTTATTTCAGGGATCGGTCGTGATCAACGGGATGGAGGAAGTGTCAGTGCGCAACCGAGAAGAAGTCTACAGCGTAAGTAATATTTCGACGAAAAATGGTTGCGTTGCTCCTAGCCGCCTGTGGTAAAATGCTTTCGGAGCGAAGTAGCGTAAAAATGGGCGCACGTTTGGTACCCACAGTTTTTCCCACTTTTATGCCCTTTTTCAAGCGAGAATTATGTCAAAAACTTGGATCAAAGTATCATTGAGCCACTAACTTTTTGGGTGCTTAGGCGTAGCGAATCCGTAAGCCTAAGGCAAGAATCGAAGCCTTTCGCAAGCATCAAGAAACGTGGCTAATAAGCGATTCTTGATCGTCTAAATATACATCTTTAAACTGAAACAGTCTTACGGTGCTTTTTCGTTCTACTTTGCTGCAATAAGGAACAGTAAGAGTATGCTGTACGACTTGTGCGCAGTTTTTTCGAGTTCAATCCTGTTATATTCATCGAAGCGTTTCAGGTATTACGGCGCGGTGCTGAGCGGCGTAAAACAGCTTGTACACTAATGAACTTGAACTCAAGGTGTGGTTATTCATTTTTGATTTTTTTGGCCTCATAATTTCAGAGGGTCAATTTAGATACAGTCAACTGCGTTTATAACGCCTAGCTCTATAACGTCGCTGGCTTTATAACGTCGGTCCTTGGCCGGTCCCTTGACCGACGTTATAAAAGCAGTTGACTGTAAATTGGCGAATAATTTCTAATATACACGTTCAACTTGTCATTAGTGCAAAAGTTTTATTCGTTCACTTTTACCTGTATTTTAGAATTTTTTTAAAATTTCCTCTCAGTTTTTCATGAATGTAATAATTTCAGCCGATCGCACAGCGTGTTCACAGTGACAGTAACGGTACGCGACGTGTCGGTGCCGGGTGAGGAGTTGCTGAGGCAGGGCAAGCTGCACTTGGTGGATTTGGCCGGCTCCGAGTGTATCGGTCGGTCGGGAGCGGTGGACAAGCGGGCACGCGAGGCGGGAAACATCAACCAGAGCCTCCTCACACTCGGCCGTGTCATCACCGCCCTCACCTCTAATGCTCCCCATATTCCTTACAGGTCAGACTGGCTCTTTCATTGCCTTCGCTTTTTTACTAGACTTTCTGCTCGAAGTATCATCGTCGTCAGAAATAGATTAAAGATAGCCCAATTGTGTGCAGCTAACTTGTGCACAATACAAGATCATTCATCTATTGTTTATCAAAAATAAAGTCTATTTTTCTTTCTCATCACATTTATGCACCGGAGCTTTCGTTCCAGGAATTTTAAATGCCAATAATAGGATAGAAATGTAGAATATACGACAGCTCTAAGATCGGTTTACATGTATGCGTGCCGTAGTACAACGAGCTCTAATTTTATCTATCCTTTTCTTATTGCAGAGAGAGCAAGTTGACTCGCTTGCTGCAGGACTCGCTGGGTGGTCGAACAATCACGACGATCATCGCGACGGTCTCTCCCGCTTCCACGAACGTCGATGTTTGTCACAGTCTTGTCGTGGTTGTGCGAAGTTTACTTGATTGATCTTGATTCAGGAAACACTTAGCACCCTCGAGTACGCTCAGCGCGCGAAGAACATCAAGAACCACCCCGAGATCAATCAGAAGCTGACCCGTCGTGCGCTCCTCATGGTGAGGAATGTTTTCGGTTTTTTCTCTTTTCGACGGCACAAGCCCAAATAACGCTTGTGAAAAGAGGAAATAATTGCAGTTTAACACTTGTTATATTCGGGCTTTCACCGTAGTATAGATTTTGTAAAGAGCCATGATAGACATGACGCTATGAGACAATTCCACAAAAATTTTAAAAAAACGAGCGGAGTCCAAAATAATTGGAAGTCCCCCTTAGTGATTTCACAATATGCTCCACTCATTTTACTGCCATCTTTTCGAAGCGCCACCCACCTGTAGTGAAACGTTCATTAAAGTGCCGACATTTAGGAGTACAACGACGAGATCGAACGACTACGGCGGGACTTGGTGGCGGCGCGTGAGAAAAACGGCATCTTTTTGGCCCAAGAGAATTACGAGTACGTCTTTTTCATCCCTTTCTATTCAGTGCTGCTTGCAAAATTGTCCTTTCAGCGATATGCAAACGAGATTGACGTCGCAAACGGAGAAGATCGAAGAGTTGGAGGGACAGTATGAAAGCGTTCTGCAAAAGTTAAAACAGGTATGGTTCTTAATGAAATTAATCTGTACATATTCCATTTTCGCTTTAATATGGCCATATTGATTGCAGTTTTTATACCTGCGACAAAAAATTGACACTTATAAGATCGCACAAATATTACGCTGTATTCGTGCACTCCTGCAAATTATCGATTTCTCGCCCCATGCTTGATATCTTATTCCCATGCTCAGTTTGGGTATGGACTGTAGTATGAATTGTGGTCTCAAAGAGAACTTACCGTAATCCTTTAGCTGATCGAGGACATGGGGCAGATGGACAGTCAGTACCAGCGCGCCTACCATCACTTGCAGTTGGCTCGCGGCAAGTTGGACCGGCGACGCAACGAAGTGCACGACTTGACGACGGTGGGTTAGATTTGATCGATTGGGCTCAGTTGTATTGTTTTTTAATGTGCGATACTGTCTTTTACTTACCGCTAGATGATTCTCTATTCATCGTTTTGTTTTTGTTTAGAAACTGTCAGAGGCTCATCGAAAGCAAGAAGAGACTACTTTCTTTCTGGAGAATTCGGAGCGACTGTGTAGTGAACTTCATCATCAAGCTACTCAGGTTTGTTTTCGTTCTTTGATCATTGAAGAAGAGATTTCAGTTGTTCGGTTGATGTTGACGTTACTTTGAAAATTACAGACGTGTGAGCAAATTTTTGTACGATAATCAAGAATGCGTCGTGAATTCTTCCACTTTCGCGCAAAACTGAATATTTGGAATAATTTCAGCACAATAGATATTTAACCTGTCATTATAGTGTTTCTGATGTGGCATGAACCATCCTAATACCGCACCTTTGCTCTATTAAATAAAATATACATGAATAATTCGCAAATACTAAATTAATTGCAAATACTCCTTGTGAATATTAATAAATAAATATTCCTTCAGCTGGTCGAATGCTGCTCGCAGACGTCGGCAGATTTGAGCGCCGTGCACGACAAACTGGACGTATACGGCCGCGTGCAGGCGAGCAACCGCGTCAAATTCGATCAGTTCAAACAGTCGACGACAACCTCTCTGCGCGACTATTCTGCCCATGTGCTACGGCGTCAGGAAGATGAGCAGTCCACTATGCAGCTGCTTAAATCCACTACTGGTTAGTAACATCTCTCTAAAATACGATGACATGTAATCAACGTTTCTCGCATTTTCATCTTTAAATAATTGATCATAATCATAATTTCTTTACGATGTGATTGTGCATTATAAAGCATACATTTTTAGCGACGCTGAAGTCGGAGACGACGACGTCGGTGCAGACGGTAGAGACCCAGATCTCTTCGGCGAGCGCGACGCTCGAGGCGTCGGTCGCTCAGTTGATCGCTTCGCTTAAACAGCAAAGAGACGCCAATGTCGCCTCAGCGAACGACGCGCGTGCTCTTCTGACCGACTTTGTGGTATGACATTTTTTTTATTTGGCTGCTATAGTCGACATTTTGCGATCAGTAGCAACAAATGTAAAACTCAATCTGCTCCTGAAGTCGTAATTGTCTCATTTGGCAACATTTTTGCGCATTAGAAAAGAATTCGTTATAATTGCGGTAGCATATTGGATTCGTGACGAATAGTTACAAAATTACGGTTAAAATTGTAAAGCAGTGCAATCGCTTGGCTTACCGCCAGGTCGGTTCGCGCATTTCAAAGCTCTTTATAAGTAAAAGATAGAAAGAGATTGATCACAACGAGATTTACTTCAGGGTTGTGTATCAAGCGCGTTGGAACAAACTGTACGAGATGTGCAGGAGAAGTTGGCGCAGGCGGCGAATAGCGCGGCGATGGCGCGAGCGGAGAACGACAGTTATCGTCAGGAACTTGAAAGACAGGTAACATTACATCATTTACCTCCTCGCACTCGTCCGTGGTTTTGGCTTTCAAAATCCTGACCCAATTACAAATCTAAAAATGAGATGTTTGTATTCTCTTACAATTAAATTACTTTCAGCGCGAAACACGAATTTCCGCGGTAGAGGCCGATGCGCAGCAGCGAAAGACTGACGTCGCCGAACTGGACGAGCAGTCTCGACAGTTTCTAGTCAAGGTTCGCTAATTTTCTGTCGCTTTCTTGCGTTTGCTGAACGTTGGTACAGTGCGAATTTATGTACCGCTTATTTTCTAATAGAGCAACTATTTCAAATATAACGTTTCTTTTCAAGGTAGTTTAATGAAACAGTATATGAGTACGGTACTGTCCTTGGGTTTCCTTTTTGTATGTATACGTTATTTGAAAATATGTCTCTTTCATTTAAATTACCGGTATAAAGGAGTTTCACTGTAGATGATTCGGTTCATATGTTTGACTTCAGATGCAATCGTTGATGGATGAGCACGCTCGGGCAATGTCCGCGGTCTCACAACGAATGGCGGAGAGCGGGCGGGAATTTAAATCGGCACAAAAGACGGCCGCCGGCGACTGTCACGATTCCGCCGTTCAGACGCTGGACAAGGTCGACCACCAGATGGCGCTCGTGTCGCAGCTCGCCGACCAATCGACAGCCGCCGTCGTCGAATGCCAGACAAATGTTAAAGAGGTCAGTTGTGCGCTTCTTATTCATGGTGTCTATCAAAATTTGCCACCTTTCATTCAACTTCTTCATCATTCATTTTCATTATCTCTGTATTCAGTTTGAACGCAATGTTGATGGAATTTGACGCAAAATGTTTGGAAAGTATGAAAGTCCAATTTGCAGAGTACAGACGAGTTGGCGGCGAGCGATCAAAAGAATTCTGAAGCGAACGCTTCGCGCTGGGACGCCGACTACGAGGCGACTAAACAGACGTTAAGCCAACTCGAATCGCATATGGTAACGTCGCTGACGACGTCGGTCGATGTCGTCCAGTCCATCGGCTCTCGCACCGAAACTACTGTCAATCAAGTCGTCGAGCAGATTAATGTCGAGGTTGGTATTGGCTTTTTTCTCTAATAATACGCGGCGGTTTTGAGTTGGGCTGTTACTAGGACAAAGCCAAATTTTGGGAATGGGGAAATCCTTTTCACGTTACAGCCCTAGATTTGAGCTCTATCTTTAAGACATGCTATCATCGCTCCTATTCTTCCCTCTATGCAAAGGAGAAATGTTTATTGTTTTAGACAACTTCCGCTCTCGAGGCTGCGACCGACTTGGAATCAAAACTAGCTGAACTGGGCCAGCAAACGACCCAGTTCTTCGACGAAGACGTCGAGTTTACAAAGGAAAGCGGTATGTGCAGGCGAAATTAGATTTTATAATCTAAATTTCTTAGTAATGGAGAGCCGCAGAGAACACCGTAGCACGCTTGGTAAGGAAAACTAAACTGTGAACATTTGCTGCGGCGTTCACACGATTAAACTTTATCGCTACAGAATCAATACTTCATTATCTTGTTACAGTCGAACCCGCATCATTGCTACTCTTGGGTGACTCCCATTGTCTACTTTTGCACTATTCGGAACCCGCATCATTGCACAACCCGCATTATTGCACATTTCGGCTGGTTCCCGCGAAGTTACAATAATGCGGGTTCGACTGTACTGATTAGGAAATCACGACGATAATTTCCATAGAATATATATTTCATTTGTGCAGGATCGACGCCGAAGCGAACGCAGCGATCATTCCCGAAAACAGTGCCCACGCTGCCCGATCGAGCTTTGATGGAGAGCGAATTCGCGCAGTTGGCGTCGCCGCCGCGACCGAGCATGTACCGCGTGCGAGAGTCCATTCTCGACCCCGACGTCAGTCTTCTACTCAGCCCCTCTGCCCTCAAATCCGCACTGCCTTCTCAGCAAACCATCGTCGAGTCTAGCCAAGAGGTTGGTTCTTTTTCGTTTATCCGAGCGTTTGGTCCGCTTGAATGTCGGTAGTTGGCGAGGAAGTATGTGCGGAATCAGTTTGCGGTCTTCTTTCGCTGTAAGAATCTTTTTCGGGATGTTTCGGAATGTACCATTCGCTATTTCATTCATCTTTTCTATCTTAACTGTTATGAAAGAAGCATCTGAAAATTGGAGTGGGATTAACTAGAAAAAAATGGCACACATTTCGATTTTAAATATTATATCAGATAATATGCTGGTGCGCGTGAAATAATTGCGACAGTAATGCTCGATAATTATATGGTATTCTATCTGCCTTTGAAGTTAGCACATACAGGTACTTTCATTTTAATTCGTCCCTTTTGCATTCAATATAGTCAAAGCAGATATTTGATTGAGTGTAGAGAGGACAAATATGAATACAAAGGTGATGAATTATGATTATAGCTTCCGTAATATCTTTAACCTGATTCAAAACGAAAAATTTTCGCACATTTTCGAACATTTGTAATTGTGAAAGTAACATATTCTGCATTTAGACACTGAATGTGAGCGAGAACATGAGTTTCGGCCAAGAAAAGTCGGCGAAACGAACGACCACTCGACGCGCGCTTGTCCACAAGAACGATTGAATCGAAAGACAATACGTCGGCCCGTTCCCTGTATTTACTCTGTTTCAATTGTCTCTCGTTTGTCTATGCGATTGTTGTACTGCTCGTCCTACCTGTACTTCCTTTTCATGCCCGTCTCAACGATGTTTTGAACTAAATGAATGTTTACCTTACTCCCGCCGCGCGTTTCGCATGTCTACTGTATTCGGGTGATTGTAGTATTATTTCACTCAATTCACTACTGATAACTGGTTTGATACAATATCACGCATCGTTTCTGTCAATAAACTGTATCGTTTTGTAAAAATAACTACTGGCCCGGCAAGCGTTCTCGTAATTTTGCGGCTCTTTGCTTTTCGCATCAACTAACATCAACTAGCACCGAACGAGAAGTAAAGTGACAACTTTCATCAGTTGATCGAAAAATCCGAATATTCGTCTCGCTGCGAAAGCATTCGTTTGCGACACTCATTAATGCTCAGCGCGTTATTGTAGCCGTAAACGGTAAACAAAATTTTAAACAGTTAAGGATGATTCTCAAATGTAAAAGAACACATGTCCTTTTGGTTGGAATGAGAAGGATGTTTCTTGGCGTTTGAGACACGAAAAGGAGGGGCCAAGGTAAAACAAGCCAGAAATTTCGTAACCTTCGGTCAACAGACAAAACAAGTTTTCTCGATCGAGCTGTCAACATCCGACAGTCACATAATCCGATCGGTCCGTCTTTCTGTATTCTCGTGCTAGTGCGTTTCTTCTTCAACACCGTCATTGTACTGCACTTTCACCTGAACAGTACAAGGCAGCCATGATTTACTCTATGCTACGCACCTCTACCTTGCGCAGCCGTTCCATCTACAACGCAGCTGTTCGTGGGATAGCTGCAAAGGTACATGCTCCTTTCTCCAGTGTTACGCTCATTAATGACCAGAGATCGGCACTGATACCTTTATCTTCGCGGTTTTCGAGAAAGCAAAAAATGATGATATTGCTTGGTAATTCCCAGAATAACAGTTTGCTGCAATACAATTTCCTATTCGACTGTCGTAAAATTATAGTTTCATACAGTATTCTACTTCCCAAAATAATCATTTTTGATAAAATTACGGAATCGGAATCGGATGCAGAATGCAAGTATTCGAGTTTAGCTTTTCTTACAGAATTAATAATACCCCTTCCACGATTGGCTGACAAGCCATCTCCCCACCGCTGGCGTAGGATTCTAAACAACCGCCGTGAGCCTTGACCAGAACATCTACAGTTCAGAGTTGAACGCAATGCAGTTTTACCGTACAGTGCAAGAGATACAATGTATTTCTAATAAATTACATACATTTTAGGCTAATACTCGTCCCGGGTGCTGCGGCGGAAGCTGCGCTGGTTGTGGAGAAAAAAAGAAGCAACGCCCAGTGCTCGCTCCGTTGGTCCTTGTCAGTGTCACTGCGCTCGCTGTCGGTCTGCTAACTAGCAACAAAAACAATTCTCTTTCGTAGAATGCGCTGTTGGTTATTCATCGGTCTAATGTTGTGTTGACATGCAATCACTTCAAATCATGTTCATCTCATTTCAATTTTGCGTTAATGTTGTTCACTATTAGAAAGTGAGAAAGAAAGATGTTGGAACATATAAAAGCACTGCGACTGCATGCTTGTTTTGCATCGAAAATTAGGTTTAGTTGGTTATATGGAATAGGTCGCACTGTCAATTTCGTTGCGTAGTTTAAAATCACGCAGTGACGTAACTGACCAGAGTCATGAGAGCGCGAACATAAGTTATACATACTCAAACGCCTCTCCTGTTGAACTCGAGATTGACGCAAAAATAAACTACTTTATGAATTGTTCTACGAGTGTTTTCGAATAGAGCGAGGGATGCGAGTTTCGCTTCGAGGAATTACGACTGGTTTGTCCTATATGACCAAAGGCACGCACTTTCTGCGTCCATGGGCACAAAGAAATAGTCGGTGGGATATTTTCCTACGCGCCCGGTTGCGATCTAGAGCACCTGTCCAACAGTGCAGCGCCGTGCCTCGACCGCCATCGTGTTGTTCAGTCGTGGTGAGTCAGCTCGGTTCTCGCGTCCTTCCGATTGACTTCTACGAAAGATTTCATCATCTTTTCGCCTTCACTCTTCCTCCAACATGTCCTGCCACGCCGTCCGCGAGAAGCCTAAATGCACAAAAGCAGTCGCTAAAACAACGAAGCTTTGCGACCAGCAAAATGTGAGTTTCGCTAAACTGTTCAGGAATGTATGATATGTAGGGCAATCGTAGGCTGGATGGTTATTCGCTGTACTCAGTCGTATGACGTATTTCTCTCGGTGTCCATTTGTACGATTTATTCGCAAACGAGACAGATTGAATGAGAGAGTAATTGTTTTCTTAACGCCAGGAGTCAAAACAAAATCATTATAGTTGGGGAAAAAATTAGCGCTCTATACAAATTTATGCCGAGGAATCCTTGAATACTAAAAGTGGATAGGCATTGTCGCTTCAAATGTTGGGGAATTTGGTCCCGAGTCGACAAAGGATTGAAATGTGGTCCCCACAACGATAGTCATGCAACGGTCCGATAGCGAAATTGTTGTCTCAGGAAGAGGAATTGATATTGTGTCAAAAATGATTGTGGAACTAAAAATCGAAAGTGAAAGAATTGTAATATAATGAAAATCATTAAATTTCTAATGCGAAAGAATCAGTGCGAATATTTACATAACTATACTCTTCAGAAAGGTAACGAAAAGTTGGAATCCACGAGTCATTCTGCACAAAAGACGTCCAACCGAAAGGAACGCATTGCTCCAGTGCAAAAGAAGAATCCGCCGCGAGGATTTATGTGGCTGAAAAAGCGGACACCCGGAACTATCCTTGCTGCTTCACCGTTACTCGAAAGAAGCGACAACGCCTAAAGTCGTTTATTGAATCGCGCCGAACATCTTTTTCCTCATTTCGCCGCATTTATACTCTGCGCTGCTCATACGGCGAAAGTTTTGTGTAAAAAGTAAAGAATTGAATTTAGTGGATTCGTGTCATCGACTCACGCTTCAATTTTCGCATATGCCCAACAGAAACAGAAGAATATTAGATGTTAATGTTTTCCTGGCAAATGTCCAAATTCATTTCTTTTCTATTCTAAACCGTAAGCGACTGTAAATTACTGCGAGAAGATTTTTGCGGTATATTCCGAAAGAATTAAATATTGGCAGACAGGAGACTGACGCACATATCATCATCTACAATTTACTGTCATTGCCGTCAATGATCATCCAAAGCTCGCGCTCATCAACTGGTTTGATCAATTCAGGCAGAGAAGAGTGCCACGTCTCTCATCCCTAAAACTCGTTCATTTCGTGCGCAATCGCAATAGTTTGCGGAACTTTGAACAGGCGGCATAGTAAGTGCTTAAAAGTGCATAGTACAGCACGCAAAACAAGTGCTCATATTGCAGCTTTTCATGTCAGAAACATGACAACGAACTCGGTGGTTGTTAGGGTAGATTGCGTTATCGACGCACTTCCGCGTCGCCTTCTCTCAATGAGCGCCCGGGACGATCCGTTGCCGGGGTGATTCTTTGTCAACGTTTCGCGTCCCACCATCAGCTTATATGTTTTCAGCCTTCGTCATCGAACTCATATAGTCCTCAGCACACTACACCGCGAGGCGCTTCGGACTCTGTCGTCTTTCTTATTGGCTCATTTATTAAGCTTACGTGTCCTTAGAGTTACTATTAGTACTCAGCATGTTTCATGCACTCATATTCATCTTTCTGATATTACCTTTTGCTTCGAATGGCGCCAGCGTCGAGGCACTTTTCGAGCCAAAAGACTTGCCGCCGTTTCGAACCGATACTTTGACTTTAATAGCGGTCAGTTTGCGATCAAACGAAAGTTGGAGCGGATCATTAAATGCTTGGTGCCTTGACGATGACATCTGTACAGTCGATGACGGTGCCTATGATCTCGACTTGAATGACCAAAATGGCTATACAACTGCATTCAATTTGTCAATATATGGCAAGTTCTTGGGTCACACGACGCTCCACCTTCAAATCGACAACGACAGGTTTGTTCCTTACTATGAATTTAAAAAATTTAAGCTCAGTATATCAAATTCTGTTGCTTTGACATCATTAAATTATTCTGGCGTAAATAGCCAGTTTTGTAGGTCTGTTTCGGACAGCTTGATGTAATAGCGTCATTGAAAATATAGAGTAGCCGCTAATTACGAATCTAATTCAATGTACCGTAGCTCAAAAGCGAGCAATGTTGGTCACTTGTTATCACTCATAGACGTCCTCTGAGCAGGATTTCAGGTGTCGAGATTCGCGATAATTGAACTCGCAGTTATAATTGGGCAATGCTGTGAACGAAATGCCAGTGTTGTGCGAACAGGAAGACTCCAATTGAATTGTCAAAATGAGTTCACTCTTAAAAGATGCCTTGAACGTGACATGTTTTATTGAACAATGGCCCAGTGCTTAGTAAGAGCAACAAATCTAATATTAAATGGTAGAATAAAAACATTCAAATGTTCAAAGCAAAAACACCGACTTCACTCTTTAATACCCTCTTATTGCAGCAAGGAACTTCATCTGACGAAGGAGGAGTACAAGCTGACGATTCTGCGTTCCCTACAAGGCGAGATGCTGGACCGAATCTTTACAGTCGTAGTGACCATCGTGGTGATTTTCAATACGTTCCTAATGGGTACACAGCTTGACCTGAACACAATTATCAAAGTTCTCAAGCGTCCTATTGGTCCGGTGATCGCCTTCTTTTGTCAGTACGTGCTCATGCCAACGGTAAGAAGGAAGTTATGATATCGTTGTACGCTCATAATTTCTGACTTTCAGCTGGGATTCATACTCTCCTGGTTCTTGCTCCCCGAAAAAGACTACGCCATGCGACTGGCGCTTTTTGTCGTCAGCTGCAGTCCCGGCGGCGGCAAGTCAAACTTTTGGACGATCCTCTTCGATGGAAACATCGACTTGTGCATAACGATGACCTTCCTATCGACAGTGTCGGCGTTGGGTACGTATAAAAATATTCTTCAAGTAATCCTCAATGACGAACGACAAATACGTCACAGCTGTCGTAACTTCCGTAGTATCATTCAGTTATCCTACGACTATTATCTATTAAGAGAAGAACTTCCATTATATCCTTTATAAAGGCATCTATTTACGATATCGGTCTTTCACTTTGGTATTGAATTATTGTCTGCAGCCGACAAAAATCACAAAGGGACCTTTCTGCTTTAAGAGAACAATAGAACAGAATAACTGTTTTAAGAGAATTTCACCCTCGAGCAATTCAATATTAACTCTAATGATATAAATTGCCTGCAGCAAATCAGGCTTATATGGCAGTCTATTTAGCGAGCTTCTAATATTTATTAAAAATAATTTCGATTATATGACGAGAGATTTAGATAATAGCATTTCGATTTCTGATCAGTTGACATGGAAAGAATGATTAAAAAATCAATGCAGAAGAATCTGTACCTGTCACACTGAAACGCTATGAAACAAAGGTCATTTCAGGAATGATGCCGTTGTGGCTATCGACTCTGGGCACTGTCTTCTCTCCCAACCGAATTCCGATCCCTTTTTTCGAAATTGTTCGAGGTCTCATCGCGCTACTAATTCCATCGGTAGCTGGCATGCTGTTTATCCGTTTTCGACCAAGCTGGGAGAAGAAAATCCATAAAATCATAAAAGTTACTTCTTTCGTATTCCTCGTCGTATTCAGCGTGTTCGGGCTGTTTGCCAACTTTTTCATTTTCCAACTCATCACATGGCGGACTGTATTAGCGTCCGCAACGCTGCCGTGGTTCGGCTACATTCTTGCCTTCTCCGTTGCCTATCTGTTGCGTCAAGGTTGGAAAGATAGCATCACCATCGCCATTGAGACCGGCATTCACAATATCGGTAGATTAGTTTTACTTTATTACCTCTTAATAACTTTTTAGCAGTTATGTTTTAATTTTATTATGATCCTTAATTCTCTAAATCGATAATGCTTACTTTCAGGAATCGCCATCATCATACTGCGATTCAGTCTGCCAGAACCGGATAGGGATTTGGCGATGGTCATGCCAATATCCGTCGTCTTCTTGACGGGCAAGCCGCTTCTGATAGCATGGATCGTCCGCACCATCTACCACAAGTATTTCAAGACGAAAGATGGCGAAGAAACGATGATCGAGCCGGGAAAAGAAGTGCAAATTTCCGACAGGAAGACCGTATACGCTACTACAGATTTGTCCACAAATGTCACTATGTGATGAAAGTATCATAGCACAATGGGAGAGAGTTTCGAGAATAGGGTATATTTTGGCTAAAGGAAAACGGTTAAAAGCTTTAGGGGTAGCGCGATATTGTAAAAACTGAAAATTCGCTGTGATTAGTACGAAAGTCTATTTCATGGAACTATTGCTACTAAGAAACTGCGAGCGATGATTGGTCAGAAAATAGAAAATAATGGGCAAATCATCCGTGGGATTTCATAATGGCAACGGTTAAAATAGACTCTGCACAAAATTTGTGCATAAATGTTTATTGACTGAAAATGGCTATATCTTTGATATACCAAGGGTACACCAAATAAAGCTTTATGATGTCACTTTACTTGCGCATCCCACAATGCATACAGAAATTTTCAAAGAGATAATAATATGTGCACAGAGACTTATAAAGTAAATGAATCAACTTCAAGTACGTACATTGTTTCAACACGCGCGCTCTTGAGGCAAGTTCTTTTTCATAACGCTTTCGGTGTAAAGGCGCATGAAATTATACAAAAAAGTTTCACATTCAAACTCTCAGAATCAAATAATAACACAAATTACATGGAACAGCGCAACGGAGCAAGCAAACTAAAACATAAGCAAATGCGATACAGCCAAATCCGTCGAATGTTCAAATCGTTTCCAGTGCGATTTAGTAATTGGCGATCAAATTTAATAAAGTAAGCATCAAGGCAGACGCTGCTAATGTATGTTTGACTTGAGCACTAGTTGTGATCACAATCGACGATGCAGTCGTTTTCAAAGTAGTAGATGATGTCAGCCTAGGAGTGTTGATGGACGCCGTGTTCGACGAACTAACTGTCCAGGACGAAGTGATTTCTGGCTTTCCCGTTTCAATCTGTGCCAAAGTCGTGGTCGCTAGTTCTTTTGCAGTCGCTGAGAGTAGAATCAATTTTTCTCTTACAAGCGTATCATAATGCGCAGGTTTTTGCAGGGATTTTCCGTCGTATTGCTGCAACCACTGTCGTTCAAAGACGCTCCAAATATTAGTGACATTGTTGCAGAGCATTGTATTGCAGTAGCAAGAGTACTTGCTGTCGTCATGCCAGCCGCATGGAGTGGAAGAAAGATCGCGTTGGTGGTCGGGCGAGCAGCCGTCGCTTCGATATTGCAAACTGACCGGCAGCGGCGGCTTCGAATCGCTGTCGATGTTTAGGACGAGGAAGCAATGCGGACTACTTCCCGTACACTCTTTCACATCATTTACGCTGTTGGCATAGCACTGCAGCGAGTGAAGTTGCTGGTAGGAGCCAGTGGCAGTTTTGAATAGGGTTTGAAGAAAAGTAATGTACAACGGCCAGTACATGATGGGCCAGTACATAAAGCGACGCGATATTTGATGAGCGATGGCACCAGAGTGTTGTTCGGTGTTATTGAAATGATCGAAAAGAGTATAAATGCGGTTAGTCTATTGATGATTAATTTTGCGATACAACCACATATACGAAAGTGATACCAATCACTGACATACTCAGAGCCCAAAAAAGTACCGCTCTCGTTTACTTCAAATTTCAAAACACCGATTACAAGACAATCGTGCGCAACAAAAGGATAAGCAGTCTCTGACGACGCGAAGTCAGCATATTCGGTCACTGCTCCGACTTACCATCAATCGCCGGCATCTCACTGCGATTCCGCAGTGTCGGCTTGCGCCGGTTGAAAAAAGACGCCCAGTGCTAGAGTATAAAGAGTCGGTCGTACTTTATTGAGCGGCAGTCGGTTGCGCGGCGTTTTTATGCACGATGCTTAGAGTGCTTACAGATGCTCCAATAAACACTCTCGTTTTTCCATTAAACGCGGGACCTGAGACGGGTGAACCCTTTGGATTGTACGCGGCCTTCTCGAATGTCGGAAAAGATCGCCACTTTGACAATCGCCATGAATTGTCATCACTCTGCGACTTGCGCAGTATTGATTGAATTTGATGTAGCCGATGGTGGGCGTTGTGTCGATATCGCAACGCCCCCACTACACTGCTCAACCAGAAATAACTGATCAAAGTCCATGGGCGTACATCAGTGTCAAAAGAGGCGTTGCAATATTCAACTTTGTTTCCTAAGCAGCAGTATTTGCTCAAGTACTAAGCTGAGAATGGCGTCGTAAAAGAGCAAAACGGGGCTGTAAAGCGAGCAAAGAGCAGTCAAGTTACGCTATCTTCGCCACTCCTATCGCTGTCGTAGCGGAATAGAGAAGGCCAATTGTAGTGTCAGCGGTTCGCGATGTCGCGCTTTTAGCGACAGCACGCAGTTATCTTGTCGTGGCGCTTTAGTGAAGTGAGTGTTACATCGGACGAACGAGGACGAAGCATGGCAGAAGAAGAATCAAAGTTGATCGACGCCGTATTTACGGCTTTAGCTTACAATGGAAAGCTAACCCTCCACGAGCTCTTTGGCTACAGCTATGCAGTTCGTCAGCTGTCAGGCGATAAACAAGAACTGGAACATTTCTTGTGGATTCACTCGCACTTTTTCCGCTTCGACGATGACGAACAAAGATACAGCAATCAAGACAGGCAGCGATATACGCCATTCGTTCGCTCGCTTCTCATCCACCTTCAATACTGCGAAAATTGCTCAATTCGATGCTTGCTCGACTTTTTGGCAGAAAGCGAAAATGATGATCAGCTCGAGGTCGCGGCTCATAGACAGTACTATTGCGGATACGACACAGATGGCCTGCTAATATTTTTACAAGATCACGAAGGCTTGTTTGTGATCGACGAAAGCGCAGATTTGACGATAGACCGAGCAGTTCGACTAAATCCTCTGGCTCTCGACTATGAGTCAGTCAGGTTCGCCGATTCTGATCAGACGCATAAACTGCACAGCTCGAATGCGATTCGTGACAATAGCTGTATCGCCTATGGACCTGCTGAAATAACCGCCGTCTACTCTACTCATCGCTCCTTTACGATGCAGTTCATTTCGACGCAATGGGCCGGCGATCAAATCTACTGTTCCATGACTCTGCTGCCGTATGAAGCAAAGGAGGGAATGATCGTAAGTATATCTTAACATTCACATATGTTCTGAGACAGTCAAAAAGGCTTTCCAAATGACAATTAATTTAATGATATGAGTGTTTGATGATAATTGCAAGGAAACACACGTAACATTTTATAGATTGAAGTGGAAGCTGTGCGCATGTACAACGCGGCAAATGTTTGGCGAGCCATTTCGATGACAGAAGTCAAAAACCAGCGAGACGCTGATTCTTCTCTGGAAGAGCAATTTTTCGCTGTTTTCCATCTTCTACGTACTCAAAGCTATTGCAAGACTGCTGATGCGCTGTTCAACGAAATCAAATCGGGAAACTTGTTTGCGAATCCATGCGACCTGTGGACATTCGTGAAGAATAATCCACATTTGCTCCGAACGCGCGAAGATTTGATATCCCTGCGATCGAAAAAGCACATTGAAGCATTCACAAAAATCCTAAACGCACTTGGTCCCGGCTCTTTTCCGCTGTCCTCGCTCGGCGATGCGCTGGACGATGAGAGCGATTTTTGGAAATGCGCTTATGGGCTCGACTGGCGACGACGCGTGCTCGGCTTCTATTACGACCATACGGAGCTCTTTGAAGTGTTAATCGAGTTCCCCGATCAACTGAATAATGAAGTCAAGTGGATCGGCAATCCTTTTGTGGAAACCTTGGCCCAGCTGGAAGACACGAAGCCGGCGCAGAAGATTCTAATATCACCAATTTCTTCGTATATACCGCTTACTGAACGGCAACTGCTGTTAATTGCCAATTGCGAATCGCAACCAAACGCGGATGGATCGGAAACAGAGCCAGTCGCGGACAGCGGCAGCGTTAATGAGGCACCGGCTGATTCAGAGTATCAGCAGAACTCATCGCCGCGGCCAGAAATGAGCAACTCTTTTTCGGACCGCTGTGAGGTAGAAGGCAATGATGGCGACTCTGCCGAACTGCCTCAGCCAACGCAAATAACACAGAACGTCTCCACCTTTGCTGCGCTGTCGGAACTGGAGAAGCATGTTGTAGAACTAATCGACAATCACTTCCAGGAAGAAGAATGCGTCGAAATGGGTGCGTTGCACGGAAAGTTGAACAAGTTGCGACCTTTCACCAGCATCGACTCACTCAAAGAGTTTTTGGCTATAAGACAGCATGTATACGCTGTGGATGAGCATGATAACATCACATGCGTTGATTCAATGCATAGAAGCAGACTCAACCTGCTGCTTCGCCTATCGCAGACGCAATGCAGTATTTCCGAAGTATACGAACAACTCGGTGAAGAAAACCAAACTCAGGAAGATCATTTATTGGCTGAATTGCGCCAATATGACCATCTATTTGAAATCACCGAAGTGTTTCAAGGTAACCACTACGTAAAAGCCAAAGGGGGATACAATATCGAAAACGAAACTTTCGTTCCATACATCTACGAAAATATACGAATTAAGAGCGCAACAGCTGAGTATGAAGAAGAATCGCGCCAGAAAATTTCAAAGGTGGGCGGAGAGGAGGAGCAAACTGGACAAGCTGATGGGGAAAATGAGGGAGTGTTCACCGCAGAAGAGAGAAAGTCTGCTGAAGAGAACGAAATATCCGCTGAGCCGATGCAAACCTTTACACTCCTGTGAAGCAGTTTTGAAGAGGATTAACAGCATTAAATGACTGTACAACTGCAATTCTTTTTAAACATGAAATTTATACTTTGAAACCTTCAAAAGTGTTCAACTCAGTGAATTTGCTTTTCAACCAAAGAGATTTAGAATTATTTTTCGCTCACTTCAACTGTCCACCAAAAGCACTTTTTCTTTGGAGTGAAACAACTCACACACTCACCATGATTATAAGTCAGGACTGTAAAAACGGCTTAAATGCAATTCTTCGTCGCCAGTAATGAAAAATATGAGACACTATGACTTGTAATTACTGTGATATTCGTGATCCTCGCCTTGTATATCCAAGAAGCCGGTGTCTACATTGTAGCCGAATGGACATGCGGCTATAGAAACCGATTCGGTGTTTTATATTGCCGCACATTTGTTTATGAATGTGATTCTGTAGGTCTTTTGATTGAAACGGTAACTAAATCTCATACTGGTTTTAGTTTTATGCGGGAAGTAAATGTTCGAGTAAAGAATTTGAAAAAAATCGGAGAAGCGCACTAATCTATAAGGACGGCAGAGTGCAAATTTTGCAATAGTAGCGAAAAAGGTATTGTGTAAAATCTAGCAAAAGCAGACGACTCTGGCATGGATGTTGAATCATCGCGTCGCATCACGGGATCGGCCGCCCACGTCAACTAGTTGGGTCCAAAAAATGCTGAATGGTGCTGAACTGTAAATTGACGATAACAATGTTCCCCCACGCGCAATAATTGCGAGCTGAAATGCTCTCGACTGAATGCATCAATTTCATTGTACAGTTAGTACAAATGAAGAGATTTCAGCGCAAGTCCATCACTTTATAACTCTAAACCAGACAGCTTTGTGACGTCCATCTGAAATCCAAGGTTGTTCGCTCTCAAAATGGTCGGACTGACACTGCGAGTGTGTTGTTTCCTCCTTATCTCTTGTGCGGTGTTCGCGGCGCCAAAGACGTCAGCTGGTCGCGTAGGAGGAGCGATCAAAAAGGTAAACGTTTTCTGTTTAAAGATTAATTCGCGAATTTCGCCATTCGACACTGCAGGAAGAACTTTTTGAATGAAGAATTTAGTGATTTAGTCGGGGATACATTGCCATGTTTGAGATTGCTTAGAACTAACCCACTGCCCTTCTTCATATCATCCTTCACCTCAAGCTTCGTTCTGTGTAGAGCNGACCGGGACCGACCTGTTTTTCCGTGGACCGAGCTTTGGACCGGACCGAGTAGCTTGGACCGAGCATTACTCGGTCCGGTCCAGAGTTGCGCTACATGGAAAAAATTTGCAAAAAAAGGTCAGCGGACCGGACCGTGGACCGACGGTATTGGACCGTGTACCGACGGTATTTAGTGCTGGACCGCGGTACATGGTGCTGGACCGCGGTTTTTGGTGCTGAACCGGACCGGGACCGGGACCGACCTCACCTAGCTTTGGACCGGACCGGGACCGGACCGACCCCCCTGAGCCTTGGACCGGACCTGGACCGGGACCGACCCAACAGAAACTTGGACCGGACCGGGACCGGGACCGACCTCAAAAATCCTGGACCGACGCATCTATAGTAGAGCGGAACTTTTTCCACGAACGATGTCACATACTTGCAAATTTAGCAGCCACAATGTCGCCCGCCAACGGAGCAGTTTCTCGCTACGCTCAACGCGACCGTCCGACAACAACTAAAAGACATCTGGGCTGACTATACAAACGATAGCACCGACTGCTCGACGCAGGAGAAGGCGATGAAAGAACTCTTCTCCGCCATCGACGACAAAGGCTCGAAGAAGGCGGCGTTCGGCGGCAGAGGCGGGCCGACGTTCCTCGCTAGCGCCAGTGATGAAGTGTACGCCGAGTTTGAGAAAATAGTGATGAACAACGCGTTGAACGAGGAAGACAAGCTTAAGGCAGTCGATGAGTTCATGAGCAAGCAGAGCGCTGAACTACAATCTGCGTACAAGAAGTGGAAAGAGGAACACAAAGCCGACATAGCCAAGATCGATGATACACGCGTGGAAATCGAAAAGAAAATCGCTGTAAGTGTTTAATTTATTCAAAGCATGATTTCGCGCTAATGAAGCCAGTCAAATGTTTCCATTCATAGACTTGAATATCGCACTCTGGTCTCTTTGATTCTCTTTCTCTTTTGACGTTTTTTATTTTATAAGTGTCATTATTATAGTGAAAATGGTACATTTAAAAATTGTAAATGTGTATAGCAATCAAAGTCCCAAACACGGCAATCCAATGGTTTATTACTAACGGCAGTGAATTTTTACTTTCTGTCGCATTTACGTGAGATATGAAAGAGCACTAAACAAAACTTCTTCATATGATGTCCGATTCAGGCAGCCAACCTGAGCGAAGATGCCAAAGCGTTCTATGAAAACCTTCAGAAGATCAAAAATTCAACAATGAGTGAGCAGGAAAAGTGGATAGAAGAAAGAAAGTTGAAAGCCACTGTGTCTGATGAAGTAGCGAACGAGATTCTCAACGTGCTTAAGAGTGGTGACAACGGAAATGCCAGAAGCGCCTCCGGCGTCAAGGCATCTTCTATTCACACGTCAAACGGCGCCAAGAAACCAGCGAAACCTTCAAATTAGATGCTTTGATGCAGTATTAATTGTGCAAATGTTTACTCCTGATTTCATGAGCATTTGAACCGTATGTGTCAGTGCTGAAACTGCGTTAGTAGCACGGATAAAATTATTTCTTGCCGTGTCAAGTTAATCAATAATTTCGTCCATATTAATATTTAATTTACTAAGTTGATTATTACAACTCTTGTACAGGCTCTATATAGCTCCTTTAAAGGAGGCACAGGATATGTCTTTCATGTGTAAAGAAAAAAAGGGGCACTTTATTATATAGACACAGAGATAAAATGGTTCTGGCTCAGTCACATTTCGATGTGAATATGCTAAAGGCGCATTATGAAAATGATAATTCCATAAAAATTCTCGTAGGATTCCGAATATTTAGGAGTTTCGCGAAATCTTCTCGAATGAGACTTTGAAATACGCTGATCGAAAGATTTTGAAACTATTCCTGATACGCGCATTCATTAGCAATTATTATCCAACAATCAACCAAAGCTTTCATTCCAAAAACTTTCAGTATCAAAATTAGAACAAAAATATCGTAACATCAGTAATATTTCATTACTGCTGCGCATTGCTCCTAGTGAAGCATTTTTATTTGTCTCGCGAACAAGCTGTCGTATGAAAATAGGTGTGCAGAGCAAAGGTGAGTAAATCGAGAGCTTGCTGACGAGTAACGGCGATGATACGCATGGAGTGCGTATGTGAAACTGGTTTTTTATCTCTCCTTTACAGGTGTAGCACTGGAATGGCTGTTATCGTGCATTCACATCAAAAATAGTATATTGTGTTTCAGCACTATTTTAATCGATGGTGTCATTTCGTTTTTGTTCCTCGTACACCGGTCGTGAGATGAATGAATCGCACCTCCTACGAATTCTGCTGTGTCTTTTCTTTATTCCCGCCAGTGCTCGAATTACTATTCTAATTGAGTCAAGTCAACCTGCATTACGCGCTCGAAGACAGTCTCC
>NIUQ01002223.1:0-23857 GCA_002796945.1 Plectus sambesii
TTGATGGCTGCTGCAATATGTTGCAGTCTTTCTTTTGGCACTCAACCGATTTATGGCTTACCTCACTCCCATACGATATCGGCTGGTATGAACTCTTTTCCTACCTTACCGTCACCAGTTTTCTATCCATCACGATGAGTTACAATCGTCATATTCAGTGCTGTTCACTGCACTATGCATGCAATCAATCATAAATTTTAGTCCCATTTTGACATAGATATTCTCCTGAGAAGCTTCGCACTAGGGCTGTAACGGGGACGGGGAATTGGGAATTCCGGGGACGGGGAATTTCGGGGACGGGGACAAATTCAGATTCCGGGGACGGGGAATTTCGGGGACGGGGACAAAATCAAATTCCGGGGACGGGGAATTTCGGGGACGGGGACAAAATCGAATTCCGGGGACGGGGAATTTTCGGGGACGCCGATTTCGGGGACGGGGACAAAAAAATGCGAAAAAAATTAATTAAAAATTACTTAAAATGCATAATAACGTATCGACATAGTGTAAACTACACTGAACAGATATTAGAATTTTGAATTATGATAATTGAGTATGAAAAACATAGAATTTTAGGGACGGGGAATTCCGGGGACGGGGACAAAATCAGATTCCGGGGACGGGGAATTTCGGGGACGGGGACAAATTGAAATTCCGGGGACGGGGAATTTCGGGGACGGGGACAAAATCAAATTCCGGGGACGGGGACGGGGACGGGGACGGGGAATCCCCGGGGAACGGGGAATTCCCCGTCCCCGTTACAGCCCTACTTCGCACAATATGCAATTTAGGCAATATACTGTACAACTTTTTAATAATAGTCAATTAGTTAAAAAAGAAAAGTGTTGGCAAGAGCTAATTACAATGCGCCGCATTGAAGTTGGAATGGTTTTATGACGCAGGCGTCGATCAGAATGATAATTCTTTACTTAGCACGAAGTTCAGCCAAATTAATCCCGCAGATCAAGCTTAGCCTTTATCCATCCCCCTCTGAGGTCAAACGATATCATCCCACCATCCCATTATGCTTTTTTTAGCAATCGAATAAAGGAGTTGAAGAAAGCAGATTGCCTAGGTTTCTTGGGAGCCGTTAACCCTCTCAGAGAGCCATTGATGATAAAATCGAGAACTGCACATAATGCGAAAGCATTAAATTGTGATAGCGTGATGGGGCACAGAGAGCGGTTTGGGGTGAAAATCACGAGGTATCATTTCTCGTAGAGACATACGTTGGCATCAATAGGGGACTTGAAGACATGCACTTTCCCTCACATTTTCATTGCACTTACAAAGATTTATAAGATTATAAGTCGCCGCTACGATAGCAACAGTGTCAACAAAAACGTTCACAGCATTAATACACGCTAAAGCCGATGTATGCTGTCGTAGGAATTTAAAGGGTTTCGTCATTTCCGAAAGTGCACATATGGATGGAAAATGAGCTCATCTTCACTGACGTTAAGCATATTATTATTATTTCATCCTTTTCACTCTAAGAGCATCAGGCAGTGAAGAAATAATAATTAATATTCAGACCTATGATATCGTAACGT
Organism: Plectus sambesii; assembly: GCA_002796945.1. Classification (NCBI taxonomy): domain Eukaryota; kingdom Metazoa; phylum Nematoda; class Chromadorea; order Plectida; family Plectidae; genus Plectus; species Plectus sambesii. The sequence continues at coordinate 1,554 of NIUQ01002223.1, forward strand.
TAATAATTAAAAATTCCTTACTACCGCGCTGCCCCGGGTTGGGCTTGACTTACCAAAGCTCAGCCGCTGGAATGTGAGCTCAGTAGGCTGCATATCATACCTCCGATAAAAGGACAGATATGGATGAAGTAAAACATTTGGCTAGCTGAACCTCTTCGAATAGCTCCTTGACAGTATGACACCGGAAATCGAACATTAACTTCGACTCATGTCATAAAGTCTGCATCACAGCGAATGACCGATTAATCAGAGCGTCAGGAGATAAAAAACTAAACAATGACGTCTTCTCACCATCATCTGCCATGTCCTGCGGATGTGACAATTTATCGTAATGTCAACAATGCCTCGCACACATATTCAGACTCGCGCTGTTTCCGACAAATGTTGCATATTCCCTCAAAATACCGCGCAAGGGACCCTCGAATGACTCGCAAGTGAAACTTTGTTCGATCAGCTGTCGCAATACAGACTTCAGTGAAGAAGTAACTCAGAGGGTTATTCATGAAGAGGCCAATACTTCTTGCAAAGCGTCACATCTGGAATAACTATCTGTTTCCCGCTCCAGTTGATTCATTTCAATCGCTGCCTGTTTAGATGTGGACTGAACGAACGACAGCAAAAGCAATTATCCTTCAGTGGACGCTCGGATTCGCCTTCTCTATTCCAGTGCTCATTTTCGAACAGAACCACTATTCGCCTGACAATCAGACGCTGTTTTATCAATGGGCAGATGCGGACACTCTTGGCGCGTACTTCAATTGGTCTATTGGCATTATTGTAGCGCTCTCGCTCATTTTAAGCATGATGTATGCAACGATATTCGTCAAAGCGTATAAAACGTCGCAGATGGTGAGTAAAAACGATCAAAATATTGTATCGTAATTCGGGAGAATTTTTTACTTCCATAGCAGTTTGCGATTTTGTCCATTTTGCGATTCTAGAAAAGGATCTGCAATTTTATAGTTTGGTGTCCATTTCATCAAATTACCGTATTCAGAATTGTTGAGACACAGCAGCGGGAAGTGCGCTGATTGGTCGGGTATGACGTGCGCGTTACGAATTCGCCCTGCGCACGTCACAACTGTTTTCGCAAAACAATCATCTTGTGACATCCTTCATCGTGAAATCATATTTGTACTAAAAAGTTAAAAAATTGGAGACGTGCAGTGAATATAGAATGGGATCGGGATGGGGTGAGAAGGTACCAGCAAAAAATTGCGCATGTAGATACCACCAGCATTAATATCTGACGCCAAAAAGCGCTGATTGTTCCAAAAGAGTTATTAAATTAAAATTCAATGTCTCATTTAAATAAATTTGCTTATAGATTCGTGCGTGCTCGATGAAAACTCCCGACTCGGAGAGGATCGCATTCCGGATGACTCAGAGCGGGTTTTTATCGACAGTAACCATTATCCTCCTTTCTGTCTTAATCATCGCTCGGCAAATTAGCTGGTTCGTTGTCATTGCAATCGCAAGATTAGGCAGTCACCACAGGTGGACTAGAGTGAATAAGTGACCCCTATCGGTCAGATATTTATTTCATATAATTGAGAGTTGTTGAGTGTTGACAATTGAAATACTGAGTCTCATTTCGACGCAGTTGTCACCGCATTGTCACATGCAAACTTGATAATTTGGCGGAATTGAGCCTCGATTTCTCCATTATCATTTGTCAACAGTATTTTGAAACAAGCCCCAAGGGATTAGATCATCAAACTTTCAAATCAATTATCGAAGAATGAGAACACTCCATTGTCACCGATGCAAATTTTCCATTGAGGTTCAAACGCTTTGCAGGTTCGTGCTGAAAGTAGCCATGGACGTAAACGTCTTCTACTTTCTCTTCTACACGCTGACTGATATCTACTCAGGTGCCAATCCCTATATTTTTCTTTACTTCTCTACGACTGTTCGTGCGAAAATGGCCGCGCTGCTCTGCTTCTTTGGATTACCGAAACGATGGCCAACGGCAGTCCATCCAGAGAATATTATTGATAACAAAACTTATTCTCCGTATAATGCCAACTAATATTTCCATGTATTTTAGTCGTTTGTTAGCGTGATTTCGTATTTATTCAATTTTGCCTTGAAAAATGCGTTAAAAGCTTGTCTGTTAAATATGCACACAGCATCATTATACATTTACTAATTAAAGGAAGCCTAAAGTTTCTAGTTCCTGAAGAGATCAGACAGATTTGCACGCATAATTACGGCCTAGTGATCTCTCAGCGAAACAGTTCGACAAACTTATAGAACCATTATAACGTATAGGTACCGAAAACGCGAATGCTAACTTTCGTTATGAGTGCAGTGTGGGTATTTTAAAAGCAATTATCTCAAAGTATTCATCATTTGTCTCAATAAAAATATAACTTGTAAAGAAAAAGATGTTAGTACAGATAGAAGTATGGTATTTTTGTACAAATCCATGACATGCTATCTATTCCAACAAAAATGTTCTAATTCAAACTGTGAAAAGTGTGGTTACGGTCACTGGTGACGTCTGCATGATGAATTTCATGCAATTAACGTATTTTATTCATTCTTTCCAACTATTTGATTGAATAAATTATATTTATTATTATTGAAATCCCTTTGACTTCTCCTTTAAAATAAAAGACATGTTAAGAATGAGTTGGCGTACAGTGAAGGAGAATAGAACGTCAAAGCGTCTTTCACATATATGATTGTTATTGTATCATATTTATTGAATGCAACAATTGGAGGTGAAAGTTAAGAACTGATGCAGGAACACAGTTTCATGCAAATAGGCAGAGCGTCGTGAGCAATTTCTTTAATATTCAACAACTTCATGGTGATTCAATAACAACTGATCATAACAAGGAGTCAATGTCAAAAATCAATTTCAGCCAATTAAACGCAAATATTCGTGTAAATTTCAATCTTGTATAGGTTTCTCAAAAATATGGCTCAAAGTCATCATACTTTGCCTGGAAGAGGACAGCGGTTACGCTGAGCAATTTGTTATTGTTTACAGCTCACAAAACAAATGTCAAAACGTCCGCGACATGTTTCGTTTTCGTCAATTTATTATTACCCTTCATGCAGTCAGATATTACTGCCATTTTTAAAGAAGCAGACCGCTAGGAATTGAACAAAAAAGAACTTTTGTCATATCTCGCTTCAAATAATTGCATAAACCCTGTTCATCGTAACCGCTGTACTTCTGGATCGTCTCTGACTATAAAGAAAAATTTAAGAGAAATTCGAAATCTGCGCCATCAAATGGAAGTAATGAGCTTAACTTGATATTTGACTAGTGGTCCTTTAAATCTCAATATTCGAGTTGCAGAGCGCAATACTAATCATCGTCATCGCTATCATCTCCCATCAACTGATCACCATCATCATTATCATCATCACCATCACTATCCATAGCATCATCATCATTATCGTCTTCGTCATCACCTGAATTAGATGATTCATCGCCGTCACCGCCGTTCAAATCGGCGAAGAAACCGCCGTCGGCGCGCTGACTGCTGAGCCGGACGGCGGGCGACTTGACGCTGGCGCGCTGAACGGGGATACGCGCCGTCAGGGCGTCCAGATCGAGCAACTGCAGCGAGTCGTCCAGTCCCACGCTCATCAACAGCGATCCATCGGGAGACGTCGTCAGTTGCTCCACGCCGTCTTCGTGGCCAGCGATTTTGCCCAGTCTGTGCGAGACAAAGCCATACAGTATTATCCATTTAAGTGTCACAGTTTAAGCAAATTTTTGGCGATACTAGATAAACAGTTCAGAGTAATAGAGGGCACAATGAATCGCCGATTATCGGAATATGTATTACCGTTGAAGACGAGTTTTGATGTAAGAGATAAATTACTTTTTGTTTGGGTTGATATGAGTGAGTCGGACGGATCCGTCGAGTGTGGAAGCGCTGGCGAGTAAATTTGGTCGAATAGCGACCAAACAGTCGACCGTATCGCCGTGACCCGTCTCGATTCGTTCCACCAAGTTTCCCCATTCTCCTGCAAGCAACGGCTTAAATGGTCACATGGTAAATACGAGCAAATAATTTTTAACTGAAGGATATTTATAAAAGTTGTTAAATGCTATTTGCGATCGATTTTTAATCTATTCCTCCGTAGTTTTTGTGATCAGTGAATAAGTTAAAACAACTAATGTACGTTTATAGAGTGCGTGAAAGCAGTGATCGATTAAAATTTCAGGGCTAAAGAAGAGATTTTGTTGGATAATGTTTGCCGCATGTATCAGCAAATGAGCGAATACCAAAGATCGCGACATTATTGCTATGACGATAGATTATTTGCTGCTAATTGCTGAAGGAGCTTTCAAACTCGCAGGCTGAAAGGCGCTCCGGTGGGATGAATATAGTGATTTCTCTACTAAAAGATTGTCGGCAAACTTAAAAAACGCTAACTAGCCAAGAAGGCATAGTCTGACGTAGGTAACAAAAACGTAACCCCAGCTACTGGCAATCAGGCCAACAATATCCAAGTCAGGGTGATCAGGATGCACCATCAGTCGCTCGAACTAAAGCTCTCTAATAACGGACCGTGATTGAACACTTCGATGTAACCATCGCCGCCGCCGACGTAGGTGCGTCCATTTGGGGTGGTGCAGACGCTGAGCAGGTCGCTGTGCATCGGTTCGGAGCGGACGAACAGTTTGCGCGCGCGCAGGTTGTACGCCGCCAGAGTGCCATCTGCGCTCGCCGACAGTAACCACGCTCCCTGAACCTCGCTCACCACCATCTCGTTGATCACTTCTTCTTGGTCGTGAAACTCGCAGATCTGAAAAAAAAGCGCATTGCACAAATGTGTCTTGTAAATGACTGGTTTAGGTCTGGAATGCGGCCTACAACCAAGGCTGGCTTATGCGCTGTCGCCGGATTTCGTTCCGATGCGGCTTTCCCCAACAGAAGTTAAATTAAGCAGTATTCTTGTATTCGTGAACCGTCCAATGTCTCAGTACAAGTGTTCGCTGTTCTTTAGACAACAGTTAACAACGGTTTTTTGAAATATACCGCATGTACAAGCCTTTTTCATTTTTTTCATCACTTTAAAGAGCAATACTTAGCGGTAGACTCGCTCAAAATGCTGCGAACATTTGAGAATATTTCTTAAGGTCAATCTATATGACTGAACAAACGATGCCGTTCATTTTGGACAAAAAAGCCGAATGATTTCAAAAAATCAAAACAAACGTATTCTAATCGATTAATGGTAAAAAATCCCACATAAAAATACACTGCATAGAAGTAGCACCTGCGGTAATGAGGCGCGAAAATCCCATGTACGGATGACTCCTCCTTCGTCGGCAGTCGCCACTTGCTGCCCCTTGGTAGAAGTCGCTGGCAGAACTGCGAGAGAATACGGCGGTTCATCATGTGCCGTCCGCAAACACCGAATTTTCTTTCCTTAAACATCAAATCTTCTAAGAGTGCTAAATATTTTGAGGCTACCTTTAAGTATATCGGGTGTTCAATGAGGCGATCACGGTGACGTGACTCAGTTACATTTTTCTACTATGACAATCTGATGAACTCAATTTTTTGGTTACTGAATGCGTTAGACATTCGACTTGCAAGTAGAGATGATGTCGCTCAAATTGTTTAGATCTGTAGTCGTATCACAATCAAAGGTTATTAACGGTGTGCCATTTGGCGTGTATTGAGCGAAGTAACTTTCAAAGGGCGGTAAAAAGACTGCTTTAACGGATTGCCATTAAGCGATTGCTCTAATATGAAGTGACTGAAACAAGTCCAAAATTTGGATTGAATTATGAAGGGTATATTTTTAAACTACGACCAAATAAAATATGGAATGTTAACAGTATATATCAGGTACTATGATTATTATTGGCTTGGGAAAACTATCCCATTTTTTCAATAAATTCGCTTTATCAGATATTTCTTGGTATTGATGGGATTTAACCATAAACATTATCGCTGAGTGCGTGCATGACTCTTACAGAAAAAGTTAACATTGGGCAGTCGTCATTCGAATTTGAATCATAATGCGCTCTCTCTCACCAGTTTCAACATCCCATAGACAGAGCGCTCGATTCTTGGTAATACTGAAGAGACCGCTGCCATCCAGCGAGAATTTCACTCGTCGCACTGCGCGTTTGTGCCGCTTCGTCCATCTCTCAGTCAGTGACGATTTTTCTGCATTTACTCTGAAACGAAGTCCAATGCAGTCGATCAATCACTACTTCCAGCAATACAGGGTGTCCCATGTAATTGTCTCCTATCCACCAAGCTTTATCGACTAACTCTTGGGATTTTTCTTTTTTTGTGACGTAATTTCATTAGCGGGTAATATAAGTTTTTACATATTTTTGACAAAGCATGATTGAATTCTCATGTGTTTATCGAAGAATAGAAATTTGAACGTAAAGAATTACCCGAAATGAAAAGCTGATAGGATTTTCAGTACAGCATCACTTTTAAGATAAGTCATATAAACATGGAATAAAATTGAATCTTTCCCATTTGGGACTAACTGTACTTTGCGACATATCTAATATCAAAATGAGCTAGACTAGTATTTATTAGCAGTCAAAGTCGGTAACATTTACACACCCTATCGTATTCACTTACGATTGACAATTGAATATTGACGAATATTCGTCTAAACAGAGCTATACATTAAACTTCTTTTAAACGATGTACTATGTATAGATTTACGGAAAATGAAAAGCAATGAAGCAATAAAAGGATGAAAGCAAAGTGAAATAGCTAACGAGTATTGATGCAAGACGACTGAACCGTCCAAATGACCGATGGCAAGAAGCTGCTCTGTGGGATGACAACTGACACTAACTGGAGGGACGTCGAATTTGTGCTCCATTTTGAGCTGAGTAGGAGCGATTCCTATCAATGCAAGCGACTAAAATATTATCTTCTTTTCTTCTGATTTTATCTTTAGGCGCACCGTCGTGCGTCTTCGAAGAAAAATTTACAACGAAATTCTTTTAAACAAATCACGACAAATTACAGTACTTATTATCGAAATCAATATTGCGTGTTGAGACCTGATGAAAAAGACGAAGATGGTAAGTATTAGAGTTGTAACGGGGACGGGGAATTGGTGATTCCGGGGCGGGGAATTTCGGGGACGGGGAAAAAATGAAACTCCGGGGACGGGGAATCCCCGGGGAATGGAGAATTCCCCGTCCCCGTTACAATCCTAGTAAGTATCTTCCGCTCATGTGCGATGAGAATTTTGAATCATGTTGCATAGGGCAACACGGAGAGTTAGCCTTTAAAAGATTTTTATTGTACTGCTAACAGACTAAAACGCCATCACTTTTAACCATTGATGCTCATGGGACTCCTCCGGACCCGCCAACTAAAGTTTTATGAAATTAGTACAGCTTGGATAAGAACGATATATCTTTAGGGCTGCAATTAAAAGATCCGAATAGCTCTGCTTTTATTTACCGTTCGAAACTTCTTCTGCATACTCTTAGTCAAACATTATCTCTTAATTGCAATTTTTAATTTGCTAAATGCTAAATGGACGTGAGAAATACTTAATAAATGCAGTGCTTTGTCAATAAATGACACTACAAGTCGATTGTTCTCACCGCATTATCTGAATTTTTATCAGTTCAATCACACAAATACTATATCCCTTTATGGGAACGGATCTGAAGGAGATAACAGTCGTTTCCACATCTGCGAGCAAATAGCGCATTTCCTATTATTTATTCGATAGTGCTGTAGTACATAAGAGACAAATTTGCTTGCATAATAGGTGAGATTGGTCAAACTATTCTAACTGGTTTTCATAGTCATGAACGCTGAATGCAACACTATATTAGGCTGGGCCGGGCTGATTTCTTTCTTGGTTGTCAAGTTTTGAATGGACGATGTGAATGAATGGTGCCGAAAGAAAAGGGTTTTGTTTAATATGAGGGTATATTTATATCGAGCAAAATGTGCAAAGACTTGCAGATTACTCATTGTTTACGTGTGTTTGCACCGCGCGATGCTCACATAAAAATTGACATAATTTATAATAGTTTTATAATAGTTACTGATAGCTTTATACATCAACAATTAATTTTTTAATTTTAATTATCAATGTAGGCTGTCAGCCTTCATAAACGAAGTTCATCATTTTAACAATGAGCAATTAATGAGAATAACTTTGTCGTAAAAGGAATACTGTTAATAGCTTGCACAAAACTTCACGGATAAAACTACGGAACAAAAATTGCTCTCCAACTCAGTTGTCGGCCACGAACAACGGCACCGGCAGAGGTATAATATGGGATTGGCTACTATTGGATGCTATAGCATAGATGTCTTGCTCCAGTTTTTTCGCCTCATTACTACAGCAGTCGAAGAGCTCGATCAGGCAATAGGCGTCAAGAGCGGCATAGCGAATCTGAGACGGACGCAGCGGACGGCGATCCCAAACCGACATTTTTTCCGAAACGTTCAGTGGTTTCTTTGATGCCAGGCGTTCTGCACACCAATCAGAGAGCGATCTAATTTTCTTTCCTTTTTTTGTCTTTTCTTCTTTTCCTTTTCTTCCTTCCTTTCTTTTAACTTCCTCTTTTACCAAAAACATCTAGAGTGTGCAAAAATTAATAGCTGTAGCAAATTTTACTCTGTTTTCTAGGGACATTTTTTTATTAAAGCACGATCACTGATATCTAAGAGGAATTGGTTGCATCTCCTACCTTCTCTACGAATTTAACACTGAGCCAGCTGAGCTCAAGTTTCAGTGACTGAGCATTAATTAAATCCAATCCTAGAGTTATATCCGCAAAGAATTATATGCTTCTTTTGCTTCAAAAAATAAGACATTTTCACGCCTAAAATCGATCAACGATGATCTAAATCACTTTCCGTTGAAGGCAGCGCTTTTGATGCCTATCGAAAAAACTAATAACTACTTAAATTCAGAAAAACTGACTGATGAAAACTAACTTTCAAACTCGAACAACTCTGTTGAGCGTAAACTGAGCTNAACTGACTGATGAAAACTAACTTTCAAACTCGAACAACTCTGTTGAGCGTAAACTGAGCTCTTAACTTTTCCGAAATATGTTCCTACCTCTTTCAATAGTTCATCCATGCACACAAGCATCGAAGGAGAGTAAAGCGGCTTGCAGGAAGGAAAAGAGTGACAAAGATTTTTCAAATCTTCCGTTTGAAATTTAAAGCCTAAAAATATAGTTTACATGCATTTTGCCTCCTAATCTAAAAGCAGTGGGTCATACCGACTTTCATAATTTCCTTATCATCAAAGAAATTCGAAAGAAACTGAAACGTTGCTTGTTTGTATGCTTCGCTTTCTGTTTCCATATCAATGATGTAGATGCCGTTCTCTAGGGTAGCAATTTGGAGAACTGAAGTCCTGAAATTTAAAAAATTCTTCGAAGTATTGTACAGTTTACTGCTCATAAACAGATGTATCCCCTCATCCTACTATATCGGCCTGTGGAAAATGAAGGAATGAAAAATCTTCTTCCCACATTAGCATGAGCTATCAGTTGAGTCAATACTTGCATTTCCTAATACTCTGACTGGTGGCATAAGTGTTATTTATGACTTTAGAAATAGATGAAGTCATAAATTTCTTGATTTGACGTCAGAGTCACTGTAAAAATTTTACTTTTAGTCAGTCAAAAAGGTAGACTAGCTAATGAAAACCTCATTCTTGGGAAGTAGACACTCTCATTTGATATTATCTGAAATTAAAATCAAACAATATTGATGACTTACTTGTGATGTATAACACCGTATTTTCGGTACGCGCACCATTCACTGTCGATACCAACAACAGCAAATGGTGCTTTAGCCTGCTGCGCTCTTTCTTTTTCACATTCTAGAGCTTGTACAAGGTTCGCCAACGTTTTTTCATCATCGATAAATTTGATATTGTTTAGCATGTACATTGAAAGAGCATGAAACTTTGTATCTCCGCTTGTAGTTTCATCGCTAAAATCCACATGTAATATTGCGTTCGACTATAATAATCAATCTCAAGGCAAAAAAATTTTTGGATAGGATGATGGAATTAATTAGTTCCATTTTAGGGATGAAAACATTGTGATTGCGAAAATAAAAATGGTAGTACCTCTGTATTTCGAAGATCTTTTTGTATGGAAACTCGTCTATCCCATTCCAATAGTTCATCTCAGCGTCTTTTTCGGCCGATGTCACAACTTTATCAATTTCTTGTATGACTTCAGATTTGAGCTCAGGAAGTTGACTCAGGACTATCCACACACGTTCAATATATGCCTCTCTGTTCATTGTTTTATTTTCAAATTCTTTTATGGTCTCTTTAATCGTTTTTTGCCCAAACTCTTTTCCGATTTCAATACCGCGGCCAACATCCGCTGTGAGCTCGTAGCCAAGTTGGGGCATCAGCGAACGAACGTGTTTGGAAAACTTCTTGAATGTAGGCACTTCACTTTCTTCTTTGTTGATTTTGGAGCGCAGCAATGTCGGCCACTAAAGTATTGAAGTAATGATATTGTTGACGTGGCGCCCAAGACTATTTATTTGGACGCTACCAGAAAGTGCTATTCAGAGTCTACCACAATCATAGCCAATTAAGGAATTACTTACTGTAGAACGCACGCATATTCGCAAAATAGGAATAAGGATGAATACCAAAAAGTAGTCGGCCCCTAAAGGAACATACCCACTTCTAGATCTGACTTCATTTTATTATATCTCAGGCAATCCTGAAAGCATTTTTGCGTCCCACGAGTTTCTCAGCAAAAATGACAACACTAAACGTATGGTAATTCAAAAATTATCGAGTGGGGTGTGGTGATTTTTTCGCCATTGGACAGTTTTCGATTCTCTCTTCTATCTGATGTTGAACAGGCAAATTGTGCACTGTGCCATATAAGGTGGATAGCGTACCATGAACATGAGTTTTATGTTTACCCGCTGGAATATTTTCGGGCTAAGGTAATAAATTGTAAATGCGTCGGTTTACGTCCACTTACTCGAGATACTTTCCCTCGGGGTTAGGTACACCCAATCGCACGGTTATTGCGAGTTATGTTTAACAAAATCTGAGCAAGCGCTGCTATATTGTAAAATGGTTGGTTTTGTTTAGTATTTTATGCCAAAGGATTCGATTTCTTTGCATCTGATATTGCGCTATCATCTGATGTTCATGCCCACAACTCTAATGAGATGAAGTTGTAAAAATGCAGTTCTTTAGTAACTTATCGTCTTTTAGACATGTGAGATCGAACTAGAATACTTTCAAACCTTAAAGTTCTACAACAGTAAGCAAAACGTCCAAAAGTGTGATGAATGCTTTCCAACCGATTAGATTTGAACCAGCGCAAGTAATGAAAAAGTTGATCATATCAATACACCAGACCATGATAGCAGCGTCTGTACACAGCATTGCTGATGTTATCTGCTATTAGGAAAAAAAGCAAGCGTAACTTACATTTGCATGTTCACTTTTTTGGGCGCTCTTCAAAGCTTCGCGAAGTACTATTCTGCATTGTTCGCGAAAGCTCTGCGAATCTGGCCGATTCCGTGCGAAAAATTCGATGTCCTCAGCAAGAAGTTCTCCCATCATAAGTGCCTAAGGCAGTCAATCTATTAAGAACATGACGTTTGGAACCATTTACATGTACATATTCTGAATGACCACCAAATCGTAATAGAGCGATTACGAACTAAAAAATCTTTGCTAAGAATTGGATCGGGTCACGAATGGCTTTTGGGTACAAGTATGGGTTAGTATTAAAATAAGAGGCTCAAATTAGACGCGATGATACGATTTGATCATCAAGTGAGATGCAGCATGTACAATAATGTGTCCGGTCTTGATTTGCCAATTAAAATCAACTTATGGTCGAGCTGGTTTATCGCTATAAGTGGTACAATGCGAGAAAAGTGTGAAAAAATAGCGCTTCCTTTTTAACGTCGATTTTTTGTAAAGAAACGCAAACCGCTCTTCGCTGCCTTCTTTAAACCTCTCTACCGTTATTCATAACCGCATTACTTGCTAAATATAGTAGAAACAAAATAATCAACTCACTTGAAAAAGAAGATCGGCTTTGAAGTGTAGCTTTAGGCGCGGGTGTTTGATGCAAACGCAGAGAAGTGGAAAAGTTGCCGTTCCTTTCAGGAGCGAATTGTCAACAGCTTCCAGAAACTTTGGCAAAACTGGGCTGAATTTTGATTGAAGCATGTCAACAACCTTACTCCACATGGTGTGTCCCAGCTGAATATTGAGTTCAAGAACTCCAAGTATCAGTGAGGTCCAGTCGGCAGCTAAAAGTGCCAAGCGATTAACCAAGCAAACTTTTAATAGTACTGTTGCAATGTAGTCATAAGTGACCTAATTTAGAGTTAAACAATGTCATTTGGAATTAAGAAAGATGGAATTGTAGCCCGCTGGCTCAGTAAAAGTTCTTTATCAAATTTGCATTAGTGTTCATTCTCAGATATTTCAAACTGAGGATGCGTGGGATCAATTGAATTCAACAAAAATAACATTAAGTCAAACCCTGAATCTCAAGCGACAAAGCAGAAAATGATTTTGAGACGTCATCGATGCCTCCGCTACTTTCTCCAGATTTCTGCGCAACTTTTTCTGTTCCATTTTTAGATTTTTCACTGGCGCTTTGTGAAGGATCAACCCAGTAACAAAACGCTTCAAAGATCTTTCTTTGCAAGGCGAGGGATTCGCGAGTGAGGTCGCTTTCGTCAACCAAATGATATGTTTGGAGGAGGAAATGTGGAACTGCTGGCAGCAATTGTGCGACGCATTTAATTGGATTTTCAGATTTTAAGAGATAATCCCGAAGAAATTTGATATCGAGAGTAAAACCTTTTGCGTTCTTTCCTGGCGCAATGATTTCTGCCAATATTTCAGTTGATTCGTCCATGACGGTTCTGGTCACCTAAAATTTGAAAAATCATTAGTAGAAGAAGGTTGCAATAACATCTCGACGATACTATTAGGAAAGGTTGTGAACAATCCTGCTGATGATGTAACCGTTAGGTAACGTTTATCGTTACTTTATACAATGTGTTAACGCAGCGCTTGTTGCTCAACGCGTAATGTTTACTCATTCTATATGTTATGGAATTCAACTTCTTTTCTTATCTACATTTGCTACGGTTGCGAAATCTTGTGCAATCGCTGTAAAACACCGAATGGCATTAGCGTATATCATATGGTGCTCTGGAGCGATTGCGCAATATATCGCCCCTGTTTATTTTATATTTCGCCCCGCATTATTTACATACTGTAGACATCTTATTCAGGGAATTCCCAAATTGAGATTCAATTCTTCGCAGTACGCGATCGGACGGCGGCCTCCCTACTGAACCTCATTGAAAACCATGTAGCTCCTGGAAGCCAAATCTGGTCCGATTGCTGGCGATTGTCCACTCGAATCGCGCAACTTCCGGAGGGGTATACTCATCACACGGTGAATCACAGCGAGTATTTCAATAATCTAGTCAGCAGTGTGAACACCAACGCGGTGGAGGCAGCGTGAAGCCGGCTGCGACACAAGATACTGTAAGGCGAGAAATTATTGGGTGGGATTGAATTTGAGTGAATTTGGTGGTTCAACCAACTACCGAATTGGTCCATCTGAGCCAGTCACCCAAATTAAGTACCACCCAATATTTCTACCCTTACAGTAGTTCGTTCGAAACGTGGAGTAGGAAAGGAGTTGCGATTCCACTTAGCAGAGCTCTTGTGGAAAAGTCTGCGAGAGTTCCTAGGCCCAGTCGCAACGCGCACAATAACAAGACAAAGACACACCCCTCAATCTTCATGGACTTTTAAATTTGATCAGTCGCCCTTTTCCCATATTGTTGTCTGTCATACATTCATTATGTACCTGTTCATGCTTGTTCGCATCTTTCTGTTATTCTTGTCATACTTGCTTTCATCTTTTTCGCTGTTCACTCTTTTTTTTTCGTACATGCCTAACTTGCTTGGGCAAAGAGAGCGCCAAAACAGATGTCATTCGCGGCGCGATAGAGGCTCGATAGCCGACACGATACCGTTAGGTCTACTAGCCACCCGAGAGAGCGCGTACTGACAGGTCGCAGACTTGCGACTCGCCGCGTGAGTGAGCCGCTCTCCTCTACAGAGCGACGGAAAACGCGAAAATTTTTTCAAGTCCAGCAGGTGACTTGAGTCTATGGATAGCCGATTTATGAATCTGCTCTTGAAATAACATTGATCTGCATTGTTATCGACACGAAATTCGCAAAAATGAAAACGCTATCGGCCTGAAAGGCGGTTTTTTTCTTAAATTTCTGATCCCATTTATGGAGTGCCACACAGACACTAAGAGAGAAGGCAAAAGAAGACATTTCCGATTTTTTACGACTCAGGGTTGTCATTTTCACTTAAATTTAAGAATCTGTCTTAAATTTTGGTGTGCCCCCTGAAATCTTATAAGACACAAAAGAGTTTAAGACAAGAAAAGGAGCAGGCAAACGTGTACATTTTTGTACAAGTGTCAAAATTGGAAATTATTTAATTCCGTTTCTCTTTTGCGGATTTCACAGCGATAACAGCATCTTTTAAATTTGCAGGAAAAACACTGCGACTCATCACAGTCCATTAATATCTCGCTTACACCACTTTTTTAGGTTGTATTTTTCCACTTACTTTCTTATTTTGCATACTACTTGTAAGAAATTTTTGATTTGCTGATATATCATTGCTGTCTTTCTTGAAAATCACATGTTACTTATATAACTTATTCCTCTTTTACGTAAAAAAAATGCCGAAATAGTCGCAAAAATGATGTGATATTTTTTCTCAAATTGGAAGCGTTTGTCTTAAAAAATTCTTAAAGTTCACTAATTTTTTACTTAAAAAGCGATTTTCGACCTGGCAACCCTGGTCCGACTTCTTCCATGTGATGTAGCGTAAAGACGCATTCTAATTGTATCTGAATGATAGTTTTAATGCTTTAGCCATGCCAAACTCGCTATAGAAGAATTGCCGGGTTATCATTTTTAACCGACACTCACTGTACAACGCGAAACTCGCCACTTTTTTTTCAGTTCTCTTTAAATCAATTAAATTGTATAGAAAACAGGTCGGAAGCATTGAGATAAAAGTATTAGAAGGAAAACACTAAAAAAATTCACCAAACAAGGCGCTTATTTCGAGACGGTGGCGCAAAACCGAACGTAGCAGGATAGTGGTGAGATGTCATTATTCATGTTTCAATGACTTGTGAACAAAAATAGTGCCAAATCGGCCCTATCTCTACCCTACGGTATCATTTTAAACAATTAAAAGTCACTTATTCGCCGAAGGGTCTGTCCTCTTGTTGAATGGGCTCGTCAAAGATTGCAGTGATAATCGCGACAAAAAGCAGAGGCAGACATGGGCGCTAGTCATGTAGTATTATTTGAACGTTCGAATTGTGCTGGGTTATTCGAATCTTTCTAGGCGTTTGATTAGCAAAGGCCGAAATTTCGAGCGCAATTGAGAATACCCTTAAAAGCAGTTCACTCTTTCTATTCTGTAGAATAAAAAGTTTTTGCGCCACTGGTTTCGAGCTTCGAGGCAAGATTGGCTGACGCGCTGCAGGTTGTATCTTACTAATATGGAATTAATTGACCTACCCGCTCGGAAAAGATAGTCTCATTCAGTCTTTCGCAGAGAAATTTTGCAGCTATTAAAGACAGAATTATAAAACTTTTAACTGGCAACTGGCTGTGGACATGGGGTTATCATACTGCCAAAAGGACCAAAGGAGGTGGCACTTTTTTGGATAAAGTAACAATGTGTTTTTCAAATCAATCATTCAAATTTGCATAGGAACAGATGGAATTCCCAGTTGTTCTGGAGTTGTATGCAACTTCCAAAATAGGTGATTTCTGATCAAACAGAGAGTAGAAGTCATCTTGTAGCATTCGGCCAGTTATTTCGTATCACTTGGGCTGCCTAGTTCTGTCCCTGGTTGTATTTCCGTTTCTGTCCTCAATTTAAACACTCTCCCTCTCATATAGAAACGTAGTAGGTTCGAAGTGAGATTGCAAGCATTCAAAGAGAAAAAATTATTTGCTTGTCAAAGATTAGGTATGACCTGTAAATGACATTTTTGCCACTGTCACTTTATTCGTAAGCCGACTTCAATTTTGTACAAAGAGCAAATATCATGGAGGGGCCGTTTTAACTATCTGAAGGCAAAATCTACCGCTTTGAAAGTAGTAAAACCATCAAGTGGCATAAATCGATGTTTCTGTACCAGATAATACCGCAGCCTGCTGAGCTAAGATAGAGGATTTGATAAAAAGAAAATAGCTACAATCTTAAGAAATGACTCTACTATCTTGTCAAGGGGCTCGAACAGCGTCCGCCTGCGCTCCAAGCTACAACCATATCCAGCGTATGCGAGCTGACTAATGCACGCACGCCTTTTTGCCGTACAGAAACTGGCTGTTCTGTATGTGTGTATGTGTATGCATACCGTGCTGAATGATGCGAGCCAGTTTTGTCATCGCATCCACGGCTCGATTGAATGTGGAAAAATGCGGTACATTCAATCCGAGCAGTTAGTGCGACAAACTGAGGGGAGACAAGAATGGCCGATTCGCAGGGCAGGCGACGGAGGTTTACCATGAATCGACTGTGGACGATTGACATAAACGACGACGATGAGGTACGTGCGCATAAGTTTGTCTTGTGAACTTGCTCAGCGTTCAGTTCTCCTTCATATTCTTGCAATTATTACAGCACTTCTCCAGAAGTCACATAAATTTGTGACCCGCTTGATCTACAGATTCTGTGTTGTTGAACTCTTGTGATCACAGCACAACCGAGCAGCTTTACCTCGTAGGGGCGTAGAAGCGAATGCAAAATGCAGTGAATATCGTAAACGAAGACTTTTCGGTAGTTTACAAGTCGATATTTTTGAGATCAAGACCCAGACGTTTCTGTCTTCTCAAGAACGGCAATTTCGACTATAGAAATCTTGTTCTTCCTCTAGTGCTCAATCAGTATTTGCATTTCACGGATTTTGCGATCCGTTAGCAAATTTGACTGAATTCTGATGCTTACGTATAAAATTCAATTCCAAACAGTTCAAGCCACCAACCAAAAGTTGAGATTTTCGAAGCCGAGGATATCCGAGAGTCATCAAAGTAAAATATTTTCTCTGATTCCTTGACGACTCTAAGAGCTCGTTCAGCATCTTTGGCATGGCGTCCCCTTGCTAGCAAGTGACTACCTTTCAATCTTTCCTTTTCTGTTGCCTTTGGTAAGCGTTCGTCAAACAATTCACTACTTATGATCTCAGTTTGAAAGGTCAAAATTGTGCAGAAATTAGTAACGTAGCAACGCTACTTTCATGTATGGCTAAAAGCATACTCATTAAACAAATGACGACGTTATGTAACAGTGAAGCGTTTCGGAGGTGAAAAAATTTGCATATTTTACGAATTTATCACTAAAACTGAACATTCGCAAATAGCGGTCGGCTTCATATGTAATCTTCCCGTCAGGAAAATTTAACATAATAAAAATTTGCAATAATATAAACATGAGCGAAATTTAAGGATTTTCGAGAACCAATTCTCGGCATATCGACAAATTGAAAATATCTCAGAAATATCTAGAAAAAGTCCAATCATTCCTAGGATTCGTCAGCTAAAAGCAATCTTTCAGAGGGATCTTTTCAACGGATAAACCAAAACGGTTACTTCCGTAATCTCCTGCAATTTAGCGCGCCTAAGCTTTTGCCTGCTATTATATCAAGTCAGAGATATCTTCGTTTGACCACTTTTCTTACCTCAATCGATGCGCAAACAATCGCCGCGATTAGTAAGAATGATGGAAAGTTTCTATCTAGCATCTGCGCGCTCCAATTTGAGAAACTGAGTCATTGACTTCCCTTCCATAATTTGAAAATGCTTCATCTTTGGTGCAATGACTAGAGATCAGAGTGTTTACGTCTTTCGTACCTCCTGACAAAACGTAGCGCTGAGGAAATATTTGTTGCTATGATGGAATATCCCATCTGACATACGATTGATATTTCGGAATATTACGCATCCCCAAGGATCTGATGTGATTTTATATATTCTCGAGTGAAGATTGTGAATGTATTTGCAGTTTAGTCACCAAATGAGTTATCTGATTTTCGCTCAATAAAACAAAGTTAAAGCCATCCTGGGGGACAGAAGGAGTGAGCAAGCCGAATTCAAACCCGTGCTCACGCTCAACTCATCCATTTGAACCCCAAGGCGTTAATTATTAAAGGACATGTGACAACGCAATTATAGCAGGCGATCGTTGACCGCTGAAACTAACATCTTCCAATATTTTCGTCGCATGGGTCAGCCGTAGGCTAATCAACTTACGGCTATATGATCCAATTCCTAACCGCCGCTTTGTGACCGTGTCTGTTGCCAGTCGTCATCTCTCAACTAGGAAATAACTACGCAAAATGAACAAAACAGCCTCACCAAAGAGCTACTGATTGCGCGAGTCTGCAGCGCTCGACATGCATTCTTTCTCATCAACGCATTTGTGACTTTTGATTTTGGTTTAAAATTTAGCCCCCCAGCTGCTTATGATAGATTTGATAGATGAAAGATAGATTTGCTGTTTGCTAATATTGCACGAGAACTATTATTATTATTCCATATAAAGCGCGCGAGTAGCAGACGTTGCTTCATCAGCATAGTAGTGCATGCGTAGAAGGTGGTGAAGGAAAGTAGTCGTCCGTTAGTTCGTTGGTAATGCTCGGTGCCGCGGGGGATGGCGGGCTAGTCGACCGGGCTAGTATTTAGCCCCTTTTCCACCGATTTTTCCGGGACGCGGGGGCGCAGCAGCACGACGGACGGACGGGCTGACGGTCGCGAGCGTATCGATCGTTCAGCGCGGGCGACTGCCAGCGCAGCTATTATGTGCCGAGCGCATGCGCGCGGGGCCTAGAAGCGGAGCGTGTAGACCGCGCCAGAGGACTCTCTCGCTTCGACCAGCAGCCAGCCCCGCGTCTCCGCGCTCGTATCGGGCCGCAACAACCGCAATCGGGCTGCCACAGCGCTCTTCTCTCACCCACCTACGACGCGGTACGTTCATTCCTATTCGGATTTATTGTTTTCGCTCTGCCCTTTTCTTCTCCCTCAGTTCATCGTCTCAAATCATCGAGCTTTCAAAGTCATCCGCTCGGTGAGACAGACGTGTCATAATATGAAGCGAGTGGCATCAGAGATGAGTCATGTTAGCTAATTGGTCGCGCTTGACTGCCTATCCCTTTCGACTATGTGCTCTCACTCTTTCTCATAATTCGTGAATAGAATAAGCGCATTATTTCTAACAGTGAAATGTTGCTTTTTTCACTTGTGACGCTCAAATGTTAGGCTCAAAAGAAAAGTTTGGTCGGTTTTCGTCAAATATCGATCCTCTTCTGTTCAACAGCGATCGATCCATCTGCCTTTTGCTTTAAAAAATAGCTTTTTTGTGAGAACCAAAGTTAAGATACGCGGCGAACCGTGAGTTTAATGTAGTCAAAAGCTCGCGATAAGCTTATTTATTCAAGCAAAAGTGAGAACGACTTTATCTGTTCCTAGTTCGCGCAATGCGCATCACGGCCTGCCACCTTATCACACAACTCCTCTCCGTTACAGCGTTCCTTTGCTTGGCAAAATATTCTTTTTGAATTAATTTTTGAGTTTTTCACTTGACATAGGTACTTTCTGTTCTAGTGCAAAAGAGCTGACGGCCGCTCGATTCCCCCACTGCCACATACAATGACCCCAGAGGGACCATAGGGAAAAAAACGATAACTTCTTTGCGATAAGCTGCACATTTAGGAGTTGATGCGTGCGCGCACGTGCGCATCTGCCGCACATTTTATTTCTTTCAAGTGATCTAGCATCAGTTACCTCACTGGCGGCTATTTCAAAAACTGTTGCCACTGCAGCCATGTCCTACTGCTGTGAGAAGCGCGGCGATTGGTCTGTTGTGAAATGTGCGAGAGAATTTGTCAAGCGCCAGTCACAGCTGTCTAATTGCCGCACTTCTCGCAGTTACAATTACAATAGATGTCGCTATAGCAGTAGTATAAAATAGGGTCCTGGCCTATCGAAAAGTTTCAGATAGGCGCGAGAAGTCCCATTTATTCTTGAATCAGTACGGGCTGTTTAGGATAGTCTTCTTTATGCGGCCGGTTATTAGATGCGGAAGGGGAAATTTTGAGCCATTCGATAATGATGCGCTCTCCACTTCTATTCTGGCAGTGAACAGTGCATGCGGTGAATTGCCAATGACGATTATTATTGGCGGTGGGGCGAAGGCTGATGTTCAAGGCGGTGCCCATGTGTGCGTGGTTGCGCGTGTGTGTGCGGCTCGGTGGCTGGGGTGAGCTGGCTGTGGGTGGTGTGTGTGTGTGTGTGGCGCTGTTTTGTGTTTCGCAATTTGTTTGCGCCGTCTCTGGACGTCTGCATCCCTCGGCGCATAAAGCTGCCTTCTCGGGCGGGGCTAAAAGAAAAACAATACCGCCGAGCGACGGCGTCTTCGGCTCTGTTTTGTTGAACCGCAAGACGGCGCGAAATATTGAGCGAGAGTCGGTCTCAAAGATGAAGTCTTTAACTGAATCTGCCGACGTCAACAGACGAAGGCGCGTGTTGGGTGCCCGAGGGGGATGCAAAGCCAATAACTGCTCCACTAATTTATGCGTTATTTTTTACCTTCTCGGTTCGCAGAGGCAACCGTCTTTTTCATACCACATTCCGAGGTTGCGTTTCGTACCGTTAAATATCTCTCATCTTTGCCAGGACTATAGATTGAATAGGGCAAGCGATGCGCCATTCTCAGAGTACTCGGGTTACAGTTATATGGCGGCGACAGTGAGAGATTTGAGTCCGATACGATACTAATGGCATGTTTCTGGTGACTAAAAATCAGTACCGTCTGACTCTCTCTCTATCTCGAAAACTGCCAAAGGTTAAGCTAAGCAAGGCGAAGCTGCGGAAGGTCGCGATGGAATCTTCGGGTTATTGGGTTTACAAAAATGACTGTCGACTGTCACGTAGCTCTCAGATCGTCGATTCCAGTTTAAAGCCGCGCTATAGGTTCGCATGCTCTGTAAGGGTATCGTTAAACTGAATCCCAGGGATAAGCAATTGTTTAGGATAGTTTGATATCTGCCGAAATCGAAAGCAAATGTGGAGAAAGATTAAGATGGCTTCAGTAGTAGCAGAGGGGTTTCAAATGAGCTCGATATGCTCCCGTCTTATATTGAACTTGCCTCGATCTCCACGAATGAGAATAACTACGTGAGAGCTGATCTAGAGGAAATGTACCAATATGTCAAATTTTTAGTCTACTTGCTCAAAGTACTTTGTCTTTTAGTTAGTTTCATGACAAATTTCGCTTCTTTTGTGCATTGGGACAGATTTTAGCGATAACTTTGAGATGATGCTGACTCGGGTGATGGTTGATAAGATTTTAAGACAATGGAAAGGTGCTGAGTAGCAGATACGATATGATCATTAGAGTTGTGGACAAAATCAGTTTGACTTTTAACGCGTCCAGACAACTGTCGAACATCGCAAGTAGTTGCTGGAACAGTCGGATTTTTTTAGCGATAATTTAGTTAGTCTAGCTCGGTCTGTTTGTACCATTCTTTCGATTGCTATTATTGCCGCGTCTGACACGTTATTATTTCATCACTAAACATTTCATCAATATATGCCGGCATTTCCCCCTATTGTTTGATCGGTATTTATGCTAGCGCGCTCGTCGGCGTTGCCGTTGGCGAAATACGTTCTCCGAGTTCGTTGGCAACAGTAACGATCGCTCGCTGACTTTCCACTCAATCAGGAAAGGTCAGCATGCGTCGCGGATGTTTACGCAAAATCATCGATAGGATAGCAATCGAGTAGGATGGGGATAAGAGAGAGAGAGAGATATCTTTTAACATATGATTCCTTTGCTTGGGATTGAAAAGCAATTTCATAAGAAATATAAAGGATTTTTATCCCAAGATAGCGCGAGCAAAGATATTGCTAGACTTTGAAAGTTTTGCACAACTTCTACAATAGCATTGTAAGTTGTAGTATAGCAGGAAATATTGGCATAAGGTTTGTGTCCAACTGATGACTTTCGTATCGCCTTGCAAAGGCCTCTCTTCCTCGCATATACCTTCCGTTAGTTCAAAGAGAAGTACAAGGTTCTCTCTATGGTTTCCCAATCTTCGGCTGCAGCAAACAGCGACACCGTTTATGTCTTAATCAATCCGAAGGCCAACTCTTTTCTTCGACTATATGATAATCAGAGATAGAGCTGTCTCTTGTATGGATGAACCAGAAATA
>NIUQ01002224.1:0-23685 GCA_002796945.1 Plectus sambesii
AGAATAGATCAAAACCACAGAGAAAGAATCGATGGATCAACCAATGGCCGTCGCGGTTGCGAGTGAGTAGCGGTTGACAAAAGCGGATGGATGAGCAGAAGAGAGAGAAACGGAGACCGGGAACAAACGGCTCGCAGGCAAGCACTGTGTGTGGCCTTCCAAGCAATATAAGACTACTCTCGAAATACAGATATTGCACTGGAACGAAGATGTGCGCTCTTTCTTTCAGTCGGCGTCGGTGGAAACGGTACGTCTCTGAAAACACGCACCACATGCCGACCGGTGAGAGAAAATAAAAATAAATAAAAATACATTTGAGTGTTAGTTTGGTAAAAGCAATGAAAGCATGCGACCCAATGAAACAACGCGTCGACTTCTACTCCCGTAGAAGATGTAATATATTTGTAAGCGCTCGTGGGCTAAAAACCTCTTTCCCGGAATCACATGCAAGATCGGTGCATGAACGATACACCCTGTTCAGTAGGATTGCGTTAGAACACGCCACACGCGCAAATGTTGATTTAGTACGGTGTGCTGTGCGTGCGCGTGTGGCGTGTTCTAACGCAATTCAACTGGAAGAAGTGTATCGTCCTCGTACAACTTTGTTCATTAACAAACCTTAGTGGCAGGTAAGGCCTCGCCGAAGCCTAACTGTCGATGGCCGTGAATATGAGCATTGTGGAGAGCGGAGGCGGATGGTTTAGATCTCGGCGGGGCGAGCGGCTTGACGGGAGTGGTGGGCGATGTAAACATGACGCCCGTCGTCGGGTGCACCGACAGCGGCTGCGACACGCGCGGCAGTTGGTGCTGCTTGACCGCCTTTATGTGCAGCAGTCGATCTCCCTGACTGTTTCCCTCCGCGTCCACACGCATCTGAACGGACAAAGTTGATTTTTTTCGCGTGCGTCATCGGACATTGACCGAACCTTGTACATGAAACGCAAAGGAAAATGAGCCATGATGCGTATTATGAGTAGGGGTAAGTGATTCACTTAGGGCTGACTGGTCTTAGTATCATTTTTTATTTAATTATCTCAACCATGTACTATTTTTTATCTGACTGTCACATTGCTGCTTCAAACTACCCGTGTATCAAGAACGAACGCGTTCTTACTACGTTTTTGGTTAAACCCGTAAAACTTTAAATTATAACTTCCTCTCAGCTAAGGTGACAGAAGGTCCCCTTTAAAACCGCTCCAGACAACTCCCCAGAATATAAATATAGCACTGATCACTGCGCATAATTCACCGACGACAGTTATCACCTCGAGATTAGCATTAGCGTCGGCAATGGCGTCATCGGTGGACCTGCGACCGCGACGCGGAAGACTATTGGGTCGTAGGAGACCGTTGTGGTTCAGGCGGATATCATCCACCTTGGACGCCAAGTGAGTCAGGTTGCCGTTCAACGGCTTTCCATTCAGCTCCAGCGTCTTGCCAGTGTCGCCCAGCGACCAGCACCACTTTTGCTTTCTAAACGTTCATCGTATATTATCAGTTATCAATTTTATTTAGTTTCGAATCGATTAATTTCAAAATTTGCTATGCAACCACGACTGATATAGTTTCAAATTTGCTCAGCATCGAAGCAACATGGAAGCGTCTTGAAATTATCACGAATGTATCTTTTGGCGTGTTCTAATCGTTTACTTTAGGTGAACTCTTATGTGATCAGATTGTAACATTACTGATGTGATCTAATGGGACAGAATGCTAAGATGATGATGAGGTAAAGTCATACAAAAAAAGGGTGTGCATTAGCAATGCGTCGAATAAGACTTTAACCAAAGTAACAATGCTTCAACGAAAAACTGTTCAAATTTCCCGCTCTTTTCCCATCATTAAAACGAAGAAATATTTCCGCTTGAAAGTCCTTTATAATCCCACGCGGCGATTCGCACGCTTGTCATGCACACCCATCTGCAAAACAAACGAAGCACGCTCCCCATCGCCGCAACTACTTAGAATCTTGTTTAAACAGCTTCGCAGAAATTGCTGATTAATGAGGTAAAGGGAGAAATGTCAGCAAACAGATGGAGTGGAGTGCGACCGCATCGTTAACTGACACAGCGGGACAACTGACTTACTCGGTGTGCGGAACTCACCCACCCAACTATCGCAAATCTTCCCTTGACGAGTGCTAAGTGAAGTAAATGATTTATACACCCGACTGTGTCGAAAATTGTGCGTTACATTTGAAAGTGACACATTTAAATGCATCCAAATGTGACAATGCACATGTGGCGCGCAGTGATCACTTGCTGCCCTTGACACTAATCAGGCGATATGTTATTTTGCTGGATGAATAGTCAACATTTTTCGAACAGTAATCGAGAGCCGAAGAGAACATCGTAACATGCTGGGTATCGAAAGCGAAACTGAGCACGTTCGCTGCGACGTTCCCACTATCAACCTCTATCGCTACAAGACCAAAACTGCATTTTCTCGTGACTAATTGTAAAAATGTTGAATGTTTTTAACCCAAACTTACTCGATGAGGAACTGCTGCTGAGGGCCTATGATGCTGCCCGGACGGCAGATTCTGATCCATCCCATGCACTCGGCCGCCGTCAGTCGGTACTCCTTCATCATCCAGCACGCGATTAATGTCCCCGTACGACCCAGTCCCGCTGAAAAACAATCGCATTGATCCTTTTTTAATACGCGAGGAAACGAAGAGTACGAGTAAATATTTGCTTTCGCTGTTTATTTATTTATTTAGCTGAAGGCTCTTCACCGTCATTATTCATCGAAACTGAAAACAAGGCGATGACGTTTATTTGGTCATTTTCCGTCCCTCAAAACCGTAAACAAAAGAACGCAAGGTTGAAGGAGTAGAAATTTGCCTTTTTTATTCGTTTTTGCTTGCAAGAACGACGCCTCAGAGTACGAATAAACGACGATGACTAAGAAAGAGTAAAAAAGACGGTCACTAAGAGAAAAAAGTAAAACGTCAGATGCGAATGGCGATAATGCGCGATTGATTGCGACGGAAATACACAATCACGTCATCACTTCCACGTCAACGACCAATCTCAAGCGCATGTATTTCCATTTAACTAATGTCACGCTCCAATTAACTGAGGACCCCTCCAAGTCAAATCAATACGGAAGATGTCCTAATGAGAGCGGAAATGATATACAAATAGCATCCGTACTTTAAAAAGGTCACTTCAAATATGGGTGACGTCCAAAGTCAAATCAATATGGGAGGCGTTCTTTGTGATTTGTAAAACGTGTTCTTTGAAATGGAAAGTGTCCTCTCTAATTAGGAAAGCGTGCTTATTAGACTGTAAGTGGCATGTGTGGAAATGTTGCGTTAATGGCGAAGCGCAAGAAAAGCCGCCGACCTTTGCAGTGAATAGCGACGGCGCCTTTGGAACGATCGACCACCTCGATGAAGCGCTGCACAATCGTATCGGACGGCGTCGAACCGTCGACGAAAAACAGATCGACATGATCGAAACCGGCATTCGTGAAGCTAAACAATTGCAATCAATGTTCACTGCGCTATAGCGATCGTCGAAAACCCTCTATTACCGTTTCGCTTCGTACATCTTCTTGTTCAACCGAATGATCGTCGTCACATTGTGTCGGCGAAAGAAGTCAAAGTAGACCTCGGGCGCGTGGTACGGATAACCTGAAAGCGAAACTAGTTGGTTGCGCCGATATGACGACCCCCGCTCTCATTCAGCCGCCTAACATGGCGCGGGCCACTCAACGTCCAACCCCCATAATGCGTCAACTGATCAAACCAACCATTGTCGATGCACGACTTGTTGTGCGGTCCGCAAAAGCTGATGATTTTGCCCGGCAAAATCCAGTTGAAGTCCCCGTTCTCCACACGCTCATAAAACTCGTACTCATCGGGATCGAACGTCGAAAAATCGAGCCATTTAAATCGCACCGCCTAAACAAGTCGGCGTTATACGATTATTCAAATCAGATAAACAAAACAAACAAACTGAAATGTATACAGTAAACGAATCGAATATACAAATTTTCAAAAATACAGTCAATAGAATGAACATCTAGTCTATGTCGTAAAACGTTAATGACTGTCGTAAATTGTCGTAAAACTGAATGACAAAGAGCAAGGGACAGTAAATGATGCGTGATCGTACGATTACTTAGTTCAGCAAGGCCATTCTAGAATAACTGCGCATAAAAACGAACAATTCGCTCACCGTTTCGACACCGCGCAAAACGTCCGGTAATAAGAGATCGTAAGTGGACGGGCCCATGGCCGCATCTCGAAACGCGAGGTACTTTGGCGGCTGCGCAAGTCGCAACTTTGACCAAACTTCTTCCGCCGATTTGTTGTGAAAGATTATCTGTAAGCAGATATTTTTCACATTCACTGAACCACAGCAATCGATGGCCCAAATGTCGCATATTCACCACCTTTTCTACGCTTAAGTATTGTTTCGTTTTGAGGCAAACTGTGGTCAACTACAGCTAAAAGGAGTGTACCTTAATCTGTTTGTCAGTTACCTAAAACAAGCCGCTTAGCAGTAATTTAAATAACATAAACATACAATTTGCAGCGAGCTTGCCATAAGAAACTGAAAACTATATTGATTCAGGAGGTGACCGCAGTACCTCTTTAACAAAATTGCTCAGCCTTACTGTGATTCTTAGACCAAAGACATGATGTAGAAAAGGCGGTGAATCCGTAATAAAGACAATCGACAAAAATACACACCGCAAATGAGCCGATAAGAAATGCTCCATTGACCCTTTTCTGACCAGCCGAACTTGTATAGAACACAATGCGTTTCTTGCTTAGCTACAACATATATGATCAATACAAAGAGACAAGAATATAGACGCTCGTACCTTGAGTTTCGAGATAAGCTTCTTGCAGAAACGATACAGAACGGACAAATTTAATGGACCAAAGTCAGAGTAAAAACTGAAATGACAATTTTATTGATTTAATTGCACTAATAAGGTTGCCTACCTTTCGTAATGCACTTCGCTATCAACATTCAAATATGACGTCTGCATGTCAGCCTTTGGACGCATGTTATCATCGTATGAGCAAAAGTACAACCGATCTGCAAACAATTGCAACAGTGAAAACTGCATGTACACCACTTTCACTTTTCATTGTGTTAAATTTTTTTTTGCAAGAATATTCTACTTCAAGTGAATATAGAAGCAGTTAAACACTG
Source organism: Plectus sambesii (assembly GCA_002796945.1). Classification (NCBI taxonomy): domain Eukaryota; kingdom Metazoa; phylum Nematoda; class Chromadorea; order Plectida; family Plectidae; genus Plectus; species Plectus sambesii. The sequence goes on from NIUQ01002224.1 coordinate 5,178, forward strand.
CAGGATCTAGTCAAAAGAGACACTGGACTGCCTCTGCACTTATCCGAATTTGTTTAGCATGCAAAGTATTGGATATGGGAACCCAGATATATTCCATATCGCATTCGCAGCAGTGTAAAAATGTTACGAATATTCACTCACAATTTCGTCGCTCTTAAAGCAGCCGACTAGTCTATTAAGAAACAAGAAGCATTTTAAACATCGATCATACAGATCGTAAGGAAATGGTACTGACTGCATAGGACAAATACTCCAGACCCTGGACATGCATAATTAAGGTACTCCCTTCAGCATACATATGATCGCTCGTGCAAAGGCAACTCTACCTATTTTCAATTGTTGCATCAACTCGACCGATAAAACGAAATAAAAAACATCTGAAAATGCAAGCAAAGAGAAAAATGGCCAACCTGGTAATATTTCAACCATATTGCCGCATTGTCGCGGCAGAGGCAAAGACGTCATTGTAGCTGATCGTGCACAATCCAATTTCACCACCAATATCCACCACTCATATGAGCAAAACTGCTGATCACTTTGTTCAGGACAGCTGCATAAAAAGTAACAAAGTAGACGTCCTTTGATCGCCGACGAACACGTACAGTGCAATTCACAAACGAAGCGTGAAGTGAAGTGAATTAGGCTGCTGACGAATCTTGTCGTAGCAAGTATCGCTTAGTATCAACACTTTTCTATAAATTTAATGCAAAAGCGACTCTCAAATGAATCATAAATTTGCTACAGGGAAAACGTCGACGCCGCTATTTTAAGCAATTTTCAAATCCGCGCGCCGTGGTCATGCACGTGGGAAACATAATTTTGTCGACGCTTGGCCTCCTTTAGCTGAGTATCGGCAATCACATTGCATCTGGCCGAACGAGATTTGAAAGCAGATGGTCAGGTACACGGCATGGTTAAAAATGGGTCCCAATTGGATTTTATTCGGCGGGAATTATGACTATGAAAATAATCTAATTACCATTAGGCGATCGCGAGATGGCCGATTCGCGTGAACAAGATCCCCTTTCAAAACATATGGGCTCGTTCCTGTTCGCTTTCCACAAATGTTTGGTAAAAATGGAATAAAAAAATCAGTAACTACCACTGATCTAACTTGCTCAAACTGTTGATGTCAGTAGTATAACACAACGTACCGCTTGCAGTAAATGTGAGAAAAGTACTGGAATATTCGAATAAATATGTTGACACAATATGTAGGAGGAGCAACCTGTCAGATGTCAAAATTTAATCTCTCGAATGTCACCGGTTATGACAAAACAAATATTTTTTTAATTATATCTAAATATGTCATTCGTTCTGCGCACTACTACGGTTACGGCGATGATGACTTCTATAGAAAGGTATCAAGGGAGTATTTTTGATGAAAAGGCTGCAAAATGATTGCGTTCCTGTCTTTACGCAAGCAGAGGTTGGACTGATTTAGGCTTTATAAAACCGGATTGCACAGAATGATTGAAATAGTTTGGCATGTCGATGAAGCAACTATATGACAAAGTGCTTGTATGCTCCATAGATACGAAGCGCATATGATCGCCCAAAACGTACTCAATATATTTTGCACACAGATGCATGCATGCTTTGTACGCCCATGATACGTTAGAGTGATGCTGCTTGCAAAAGTCAGGAGGCGCAGATTTACTCTGATGCTTATCAAACATATTTTACGACTGCTATGAAACAAGCTTTACCCTGCAAGACGGCACTAAGCAGTGCCAATCGGACAAGCTCAAAATTGTGCGCTAATTCTGCTCTATCATCCATTCGCAACCTACTTCATGAACGGTGTTAAACAGTGAGGTTAATTTTATATTTATGATAAAAATCTTAATGTAGCATGATTTCAAAGCGTAGAATATTTGTTAGTGCTGTTTGCTACTCAGCCAAAAAGTTGGTTCTCCAAGTAATCGCGCAGTAAGTATCAAAATACCACGATGATAAAGGAAAAAAATTAAACTTTGAGTCTTTGATCTTCTAGTAATACTTTTGCAGCCATGTGATAAAAGAGATTTCAGGTTGGTATAGCCATATTTAAACCTATAATCAAAGCCAATTAAGTAATCCACCTAACACATGAGCTTGGTTTCACTGTATAAGCATATACACAAGCAACGAATGTGGCGCTCACGCGTTGTGAGACTTTGCTTGAATAATAAAATCTCACATTCGAAAGTTTCCTACAGTAGTATCGTTATCGAAGGAGGTGAGGATTAAAATCATGTTATTGAATAATATTTAATTTTTGGCACAAACTTAGGTTTTCATTCGATGGCGTTTATTGAAAAAGGATTTTTAGCTAAACTATTATCATAGCACACAGCAATCTTTTTTATCATATTATATCCGTGAGTTTCATAATTTCAGTAACTCCCATGTCAACATACACGTCAATAGCTGCTTATGAAGTTCTGTAAAAATGATGTCGCCGGTACCACGCGATCCAGAGAAGATCATGGATTTTTGGTATTCAAGTGATAAATGGAAAGACGTCCTTGGAGCTGTTGAAGCTGAAACAATTTGCGTTCCTCCATGTCTTGATGTTCTGAAGAGCTGGAAGCGGAATGATCTTAATGAAGCTTCACATTTGGCACCAAATATTTCGGGTCAAAAAGGTGAAGCGGCATTCATGCTGAAATTCCAAGAACTGAAAATGGGCGGAATATTGGTGTCTGGTCTGGAATCTTACGAACTTGTAGCTAGCAAAGCTGTACCAAAAGAAATAATTCAAAAAGGCGAGTGGGATGCCATATTTTTTCACCAGAACCGTGGCATTTTTGTCATTGAAGTGAAAGCAACCGAGGTAAACGAAGAGGATATTGTTAATAGACGGATGGAGAAAGTAAAAACGCAATTAGATAAAAATATCAAAAGCATAAAGCAATCTTTTCTCGCGCTGAATCAAATGGAATACACTTGCATCACTGGATTCATCTGTTTTCCATTCCGAAACGAAAATCGTGATAACTATGAAGGATATACGATCATGGATAAATCGGCATTGAATGATCGTGCTATCTTCAGGGAGTTCTTTGAACCACAAACAAAAGATATGATGATTGAAGTTTCGCTGCTTCAGTCATTTGCGGCTGAGTTCGTATGTTGCCGATCACAAGTCGAGTTCCACTCACAGGCTTACAATGCCATGAAAGTTGCCACTTGGATTATGGAACAAGATATAACACAAAAACAAGATCTTACAAAGTTAGTAAAAGTGCCCGGGAATGGACCATCTGGAAAAATTATTCTCACAGCACAACAGCTTGAAATTGTCGAATGCAGAGAAAAGTGCGTTACAATTCGTGGCGCACCTGGTTCGGGCAAAACACTCATTCTGATGCTACGCGCTCTAAAAGCTGCCATGGAAAACAAAACAGGCTCGGTGTTCGTGTTTGTAAATAAAGAGCTGAGAGCGAAATACAAGAATTACTTCTTTGAGGAAATAGACAACAAAATTGTCGGCAATGCAAACAATAATGTCAGAAAGCCAAAGATTCAAACAATTGATAATGTAAAGTTTGTTAAACCGGAAGATGACGTATTCTTTGATGAAGCACCTGTAGAAGACTCTTACATCGAGATGGTTGAAAGCAGAGTAAATTATAGCGGTAGCACTACCATAGTATTTACTGGATTGCATAAGCCTGATGAAGCGGACGATTCATTTGACCTTTACGAACCACGACTAAGACAATTCAAACATTTTAAACTGATGAAAGTGCTTAGAGGTACTGGAAACATCTTTGGAGAGTGGGAGCATTACTATCCACACGGCATTACAATTGGCCACAGTATTAATGGAGTGGCGGTACAAAGTGTCAGCTTCGACAGTTTCGATCAAGTTCAGGATGAGATTGCTAACAAAATAGCAACTTTGACAAGCGCAAATATGATTAGTACCGATTTACCATCGTTGAAGAGAGAACACATCGCTGTCATAACGTGCGATGATCGTGATTCAACTCTAATGAGAAGCTATTTTAACACGGTAAAAATTCCTTGCGGTGAAGTGGACGAGCAAGCTCGCAGGTTAAAGTGTACCAGTATTGTGGCCGTTGACGTTTATTTGAATACTCCATCATACGAGTGGCCAATTGTGTTCGTAATATTAAAGCCAAGCGTCACAAAAAAAGAAGTTCTGCCGATTGCTGCTTCGCGATGCATTGCTAGTTTGACTATACTCACGTATAAGAATGGTTGGTGATGCACTTAAGCATTCATTTATGATTATCTTTTACAGCTTGAGAGCAACATGGTGGTTCAAATAACGCTAATGGAATTTTAATGAGCTAAAATATTTATGCTTTAAAAATGACTGTAATTTTTTTCATTAAGTTCTCCAATAAAGTACTCTTTTGAGCAATTAGGTTCATTAATAAGTAATGCATTAGTTACACGTAGTTTTAAGATTTCACATTCATAATAAATACTACACAGTATTTAAAATTAATTATTACAATACAAAAAATTTTAATATAAATTAGCAAATAGTAATATGACAGTTCATTTTTCTTGTTGAAAGTATATTTATTAATTAAAATAAACATACATTTAGACCTGTCACCGCTCGGTGTATTTATAGCGAATCCGTCTTCGATCAAAGCTGATGAACTACAACCGACGAAAGGAGAAGTATTCAGAGTATCAAAGTAAGTGCGTCGTTGCACTGTCACTAGTCAATGTTGCTCCCTCAACGTGTGGAAGCGGTTTACATCTGATGGCTTTAACTCTTATTTACAGAAATAATTTTCACATTCATAACATTCAGTTTTCACGTCAAATTTTTGTATTGCCTAATGATTGCTCAAAGAATCTTGTTCCTCATAATAATTTTAGTCGAAATTCAAGATACCGTATTTCTTCAAATAGACGCCCTCCCTCCAATAGACGCCCTCCCTCTAATAGACGCCCCCTCCAATAGACGCCCCCTCCAATAGACGCCCCCTCCAATAGACGCCCCCTCCAATAGACGCCCCCCTCACGCCTTGATTGAAAAAATAGACGCCCTGGGCGTCTATTGGAAGAAATACGGTATGTATAAATAATAATGGAGTATTATTTAGGCTAGCGCCACTTGCTTCTTCGTATAGTACATCTCAATCCGACACCGAAGATTGGCAGCAACAACTGGAAAAGTAAGTATTGTTATGTTGAAGTCATGTTAAAGCGATATATTGATTTCACATCATATGCATCGCTCATTGCTATTTCGATATTCAATTCTCTTGATGTCAGATTCTCAGGTAAATCGTTCAAAATGTGTAGCACTGACAGTAAGGAACAAACCTACGTCTTCATGTTATAATCACTATGAGAAACGCTTTTGGTCCCCTCAATCGATGTTACATTTTGGACAATTGGCAGCTGCTTTAAGAGTAGTCAGCTGGCAAATGGGCCAAAAACGTAGAAATAGTAGCATTTTGTTAACTACCTGATTATTGCGAACGCAGAAGTTAAATTTTAACTTTGAAGAGCCAATGCATCAAAAGATGCTACGCTCCCTTAAAATTAAGGAAAATCAATTTCATAATAGGAACATGACAGTAGCTTAGATATTTTCAGCTACATAGGACATCTTATATTTTGCCAACGTTTTAATTGTGCAGGATAAATATTAATCACTGTTTGATAATTATTGATAGTGTGAATAAATAAATTTTATTTCGCGTAACGATGCAAATGGTCGATTCAAGCGAGAATTTACGGACTTGTTTAGAGGTTTGGCAAAAGAGTTATTTAAGTTTAACGTCCTGATATATCTGGTGTGCTGTGATATCTGATTGTATAGAATGCAAAAATATTAAGACCTTCTCAAATAGCCCACATTTATACTATTAACAGTCATCTTTTAAAAATTTGAAGAAATTCTTGCGAAAATTTGATTGCATTACAAAATTCCTGAAATTTCTTCAGCTTCTAATTTCTTCACGAAATATCTTGAACACACCTTTTTATCACTATAAGTTTTCACGAAAAACCTTAATATTTCATCTTAAATTCATATTATAGCACTCACCAATCACTGAAAAAAATGTACTTGACAAGGTTTCAAAAAGTTTATCCCTTCTCATTACCTTTCACATTTGACATTGAAAACACCTGGGTATCTTTGGCGCTAAAAGAAGAAACGAAAGATTCACAAGCAACAGAAGATCACGCAGTACTGCTTAAGAAAGCATTTGACAAAGTGAACATGCTGATTATCGAAGGAGATCCAGCAACTGGAAAAACGTCTCTCATGCGACGACTGGCTTATGAATGGGCAAATGGAAAACAAGAACTGCTTCAGTATGATCTTGTTTTATATGCTGAATTTCGCGAAGTGCGTGAGGAAACATTTGAAAGCATTGTTGATTTGGTACTACATTACTACTCAAAAATACTTTTACAGAACGAAAGTTGTGAAAAACAAGCAAAACTATTGAATGATGATCAGTTTTGCGAAAAGCACCACATTCTAGTGTTGTTGGATGGCTACGACGAATCATCATTAGAAAAACAGTGTTCAGATCTGAAGACGTATTTGTACAACAGCATAATTGACAAAGCGCTATTATTTTATGTTGTAATAACGACTAGAAAGGGTTATTTATCAAATCTTAGAGGCCGTGAAGGACGATTTATTTTTGCTGAAGTGCTTGGTTTCCCAACAAAAAGACAAAAAGACATATATATATCGAAACATTTCCTCTCAGCACAGATTGATTACAAAAATAATATTGCAGCAGTACACCGCTTACTCAGTAAAAACAAAAATTTGAATAAAATTGCAGCAACACCTTTGTTTTTGACATTCATTTGCCTGGTGCATGAGAGAATTGTTTATGGTACTCTAGTAGAGTTGTATTGCAATATTATATGGTGGCTTATTGACAGATATCAGCAAGGTTTTCCAGATTGTAATATTCCTGCTCTTTTTGGATATCAAAATGATTCCAGTGACAAATTCAAAACTATTCAGGATCATTATCTACATTTTCCCCAGCTTCATCGTGTTGCAGAAATGGCATTGCGCAATTCAGAAACGGATGTAATTAAATATTCTGAATATGAAAAGTTCGATCTGCAACCAATTATTGAACAGGTTGGCTTACTGAGAAAAGAAGAGAAATATGACAATTCGTATAAACTTGTGACCTCATATTTTTTTCCGCACAGGACAATACAGGAATTTTTGGCAGCATTTTACTACCTTTACTCAGATGATCAAACAAATTCAATGCCAACTACTTCTAAATTAGCAACGAATAAAATGAATGAATTTCAGAAATTTCTTTTACGAATTTCGCTTTCTGACAAAATACCAGTAAACATGGATAAGCGAAAAATTTATTTTGAAGGAATAAAAGATTTAATAATTGATATCACATTTGATGCTTTCAGTACGACAACTGGCTCTAACAATAAGCTATTAGATTGCCTTACTTCTCAATGCATTAACATGCAAAACATTGAAATACATCGCGGGCTGAACAGCAGTGCATCTAAACAAAATAAGTCAAAAACTAAACTAACGTCTCCACCAATACAACTATCATTCCGGAACTTTGCATGTCTTCTCACATCAAGAATTCAAAATTGCACATTCTACGCGAACTCACAACTGATATTCACAAACTGTCCATCTTTTAAAACTATCAAGTTCATTGCTTGTAAATCTAAAAGCAGCACTATAAAATTTGCAGATTTGCAATCAGTTGATACTGTGGAATTCGATCATTGCACATTTGAAGCCAGTTCTCAGCTGTCATTCACAAATTGTCCTTCCCTGAAAAATCTAACATTTCATACATGTGAAATGAAAAGAAACACAATTGTTGGTATTGTTAGATTGCCAGCAATCGATACTGTACAATTCGATTATTGCAATGTTGATTTGACAGCATGGCAGTCAATTACAGATCAAATTAACTACAATTCTGTCAAATATCTGAAGCTGACATTTGGGGCAGATTTCAACAAGGAATTCTTGATCCACTTGCAACAGTGCAACAATATTGAACATATGCAAATTACAATACTATATTACACAATTCGTCAAGATGACCTGCTCTCCTTCAGTGATTTGATCAAGCTCCACTCGCTCACATTTTTGAAATGCACATTCTCAGCCAATTGTCAGCTGTCATTTACAAATTGCCTATCTCTGAAAAAGCTGATATTCCATCGATGTGAAATGAAAAGAAGGATAAATCTTGATATTGCAACACTATCAGCAATAGACACTGTGAAATTCTATCAATGCAATATTGATTTGACGACATGGCAGTCAATTACAAATCAAATCAGCATCAGTTTTATCAAATGTTTGAAGCTTTCCGTAGATTATTTTGCTAAAGAAAGCTTTCCTGAATTTTTAAATCACTTGCAAAAATGTGAACGCCTTCAACAAATTCATGTTATAAATGTTTGGGATTTGAATGGTAATATTTTTAATCGTAATGAGGAAGAAGTGACTGCAAATTTAGTACAAACAGTTAAAAATTTATCAGGACTTCGAAGCATTATTTTGCAAGTACGTGACAGTAAACTTAGCGAAAGGAACAGAGAACGAATAAAGAACGCTGGTCAAGAAATAAATCCAGACTTTTCGATCGAATACGTGCAACTGAGCCAATCCTGAGCTGAACAAGTGAACAAGACCAATGTGAGCACAAATTTTTCATTACTCAGCGCTATTTCTCAGTAAGTGTATTTGAAAAACGATTGAACAGAGTGTTCCTCTCATTATATGGACTCTTTTTCATGTTGCGTTCCCATCCCCCTTCAAATTATTATGAGATGAGGATGCCAACTCATCTGTTCTCTTTATTCGTTGCTATATCACTGATTCTCAGTGTATGTTATCAAGGAATGCGCTAGCACGAATCAAATGTTCGCTCTGCTTTGTATTCATTCGTATGATCACGTAGTTGGATTAAAAAACATGCTATACAAAAATTTATCCCGAAAAAAGTTATGCGCTCTTATAAGTTGACATTTCTAAGCTTTCCAACGACGTCGACATGAGCACAAACCCTGCTATCTGATTTGATAAGAGATTCACATGAAAAAGTCAAAGGTTACATTTCGAAAATTAACGGACTCGTTCCTGTTCACTCTCCTCATCTACTTGTTATTAAGGAAAAAATATCGATAGCTAACACTGATCTAACTTGCTCAAAGTGTTGATCCCAATAGTATTCAGTTATGGCGCTGCACACCGCTTGAAATAAATGTGATAACATTAGTAAAATTTTCGAATTATAATGATGACACAGTTTAACACATTCACGACAATGTGCATGACCGGTCATGCACGCGATGACTGCCATTTCGGACCGTGTACATGATCGGTCATGAACGATGATGCAGTGCTTGTATAGAAGATGAAAATCATCATATGTCATTCGTTATAAGCACGACTACGGTTACAGTGATGACGATTGTCATGAAAATGTAACAGTTGAGTATTATTGATGGCAGGGCAGTCAAAACGATTGTATTCCCATCTCTATGCAAGAATATTACGAAAATGAGCTGTAATTTCAATAGATCACTGCAGAAAGTTGGAATGATTTAGGCTTTGTATAATTGGATTGTATTAAACTGACTGTAGTGGTTTGGTTAGACGATAAAGAAATATATGACTGGGGCTTATATGCTCCATGATCATTAAATGCCACCCATAAAGTAAACACATTTTGCACTCAGATGCATGTATGCTTGTGTACACATGAGACGTTAGACTGATGCTGGTGTGAAAGTCAGTAAGTTTAGGTTCCCTATTATACTTATGAATCATATCTTGCAACGTTGATACAGCAACACCTACGTTGCAAGAGGGCAGTAAACAGTAGCAATCGTAAAAGCTCATGTTCTGCTTATTGCGACGCTTAGTTTTTTGCGTAATCCATCCATGGGCCGGTTTCATATCGCGTACTTAAGCTAAAGTTGGACTTAAGGCCTATCCTTTATCATTGTGTAAAGTCCGACTTTAGTTAAAGTACGCGATGTGAAACCGGCCCCATATCTCGCTTCGTGAACAAAGTTAAACGATGAAGGTAATTTAGAAGCGTATGAAGTTTTTTTGTATTACTTGGCATAGCACAGGAGCAAATACTTGGTAATGATGGAAATTATCGAATAATATATGAGTTATCACGAAAGTTTCATCTAATTACTTTGATCAAGATGTTTTTAGTCAGAAAGTTTTACTTCTGCCTAATCATTATCGGATGCGATGACGATTATAATCAAATATTCATTTAAAATCCAATTTTTTTATGCTACATAACATAGATTGCCATCCTTTGGCATTCATAAACAGTAGATAACTATAGTATTCTACATAGCTCGCAAGCAGCTTTGTAGAATTATATTGGACATAATCGCAGCCATTCCAAAATTATTGTATGTTTCAGTTTTTATGAAGCTCCATAGAAATGATGTCAACGGATCCTCGCGAACCAGAAAAGATCATGGATTTTTGGTATTCGAGTGCAGAGTGGAAAGACATTCTTGGAGCTAATGAAGCTGAAACGATCTGCGTTCCTCCGTGTCTTGATGTTTTGAAGAGTTGGAAACGAGAAGGTTGTGACGAAGCTCCGGATTTGGCAAAACATGTGTTAGGTCAAAAAGGAGAAGCAGCATTCATGCTAAATTTCAAAGAACTGAATATGGGCGGAATATTGGTATCCGGCCTGAATTTTCATGAATTAGTACATAGCCGAAAGAAACGAAATAATGTCGCAGAACACGGCGAATGGGACGCCATATTTTTTCACCAAAAGCGCGGCATTTTTGTCATTGAAGTGAAAGCAACCGAACAAAACGATGAAGATATTGTTAATGAACGTATCGAGAAAGCAAAAACTCAATTAAACAGAAATATCGAAAAGTTAAAGCACTGTTTCCCTATGCTGTATCAATATGGATCAACTTGCATCACTGGATTCATTTGTTTTCCATTTCGAAACGAAGATCGCAAAACTTTTGAAGGATACAGGATTATTGATAAATCGGCATTGAATGACCGTACTATCTTTAGGAAGATCTTTGAACCACCAACGAACAAAACAATGACTGATCTTTCCTTGCTTCACTCATTGGTGGCTGAGTTCGTATGCTGCCGATCACAGGTCGAGTTCCACTCACAGGCTTACAATGCCATGCAAGTTGCCACTTGGATTACGGAACAAGACTTTATTGTTCTTAGTAAGCGCCAATTACGAGAACAAAAAAGCCAAGCACAAAGGCCAGATCTTAAAAAGCGAAATATTCCCGGAAGTGGACCGTCTGGAAAAATTATCCTCACAGCACAACAACTTGAAATTGTCGAATGTAGAGAAAAGTGTCTTACAATTTGTGGCGCGCCTGGTTCGGGTAAAACCCTCATCCTAATGCTACGCGTTCTAAAAGCCGCCATGGAGAGTAAGCCAGGCTCGGTGTTCGTATTTGTAAATGAAAAGCTAAAAGCAAAATATGAACATTACTTTTTTGAGGAAATAGATAAAATCTTTGTTGACGATGCTCACAACATAGACCGAAGGCCGAAAATTCACACAATTGATAAGATTAACTTTGTAAAACCGGAAGATGACGTTTTCTTTGATGAAACGCCTGTGGAAGATTCTTATATCGAGAAGATTGAAAGCAGAGTTAACTGTAGTGGTAGCACTACAGTAATATTTACTGGATTACATAAGCCTGCCGACGCAGTCGAATCATTTCGTCTTTATCGACCACGACTAACAGAATTCAAATATTTTGAACTGAAGAAAGTGCTTAGAGGCACTGGAAACATTTTTGAAAAATGGGAAGAGTATTATCCACTTGGTATCACAATGGGACACAGTATTAGAGGAGTCGCAGTAAAAAGTATCATCTTTGACAGCTTTGAACAAGTTCAGAATGAGATTGCAAATAAAATAGCTGCTTTAACAAGCGCAAACATTGGTAATACCGATTTACCGTCGTTGGAGAAGGAGCATATTGCCGTCATTACATGCGATGATCACGATTCAACTAAGGTGAGAAACTTTTTTCAGACGAAGAATATCCCTTGTGGCCAAGTGGACAAACAAGCGCGCAAGTTAAAGGATGTCAGTATTGTGGCCGTGGACGATTATCAGAATACTCCATCATATGAGTGGCCAGTTGTGTTCGTGGTATTGAAGCCTGGCGTCACAGAAGATAAAGTTCTGCCAATTGCTGCTTCTCGGTGCATTGCTAGTTTAACTATCATTACATACAAAAATCTTCAGTCACATAGCTCGGAATCAGTTTCAACGCCGGAAATCGGAAACGGTTAGATAGATTGTATTTAATAGCATACCACTTCCATACAAACTTCCTGATGGGCTCAAGCACTAATTCTCGATTATCTTTAGTAGCTTCAGAGCAATACGATGTCTCATTTAAGGCAATTGAAATTATTTTAAACAAGAACCCTGAGGCATCTCTGGCAACATAGAGCAGAGGATTCCCCAAAGGAAAACTGATAACAAGGGAGTGCTTGGGAGCCGCGCCCTCAAAGCGTGCCTGAGACAAGCAAACAATACGCATAGGCTAATCGTTTTGAGCAGATCACTACGTGTCCTCAGAGCTTTGTGAGGCAAGACTAAACATGCGGTCTCTGTTGAAGGAAATTGGAATGTCACAGCACACATTAACATTTTTCCCGTTTATATGTGGTTTACTGCCTTTTTTGACAAGCTTTAGATGGTTGGACATATAACGTTAGCAGTAGCGCTATTAGCAATGTTACTTGACTTTCGCGGATGAAGTCATGTCACATTGCCATAGGTACTAGCGCCATAAGCAGATTTTTTCAGCTACCATTCATCAATAATTCTTGGATTATATTGATTAAAGTGCTATTACAAACGTTATTACAAACGTTATTCTCTGCTTGCTAAAGAAGAAAGCAATCTAAAAACTTATGAAAACGAAAGAAATCTGAAACGCGATATTTCGTATCCCTTCAACAGAGACATGTTTTTTCTCGCCGCGCAGAGCACTGAAGGCACTTATGGACTTGTGCATAAGTAAAAATGTGCGGCTGCCTGACTAATGTTTTACCAGAGTTTCTGATTATTTCGCAAGGTAAAGAGTGAAAAGTGCAGTTTTGTATATGTACTAATGCGTATTTTTGCCAGTCTCATGGACGCTTTGAGGGTTCGGCTCCGCGTAATCTCTAAATATTATCGTTTCAGTTCACTGCGCTCAGCAAGCATTGAAAAAAATTTATTTGATAAGATTTAAAACAGTTTATCCGTTCTCCTTGCCATTTACATTTGACATTGAAAATACCTGGGTTTCTTTGGCAATTAAGGGAAACTGGAAAAATTCATTTGAGACAGAAGACCATGCAAAATTGCTGAAGAGAGCATTTGAAAAAGATGCTAATTATCCTCATCATGAAATAAAGATCCTGATAATTGAAGGAGATCCAGCAACCGGAAAGACGTCGTTAATGCGAAAACTGGCTTATGAGTGGGCAAAAGGAGAGCAAGGCTTGCTGCACTATGATCTTGTTGTATATGGTGAATTTCGAGAGGTGCGTGGACAATCAATCAAAAGGGTTACAGATTTGGTGCTAGAATGCTCAAAAAAATACTTCTCAGATAGAAAGAATTCATTAAACAACCAGAGCTATGAAAATCTCAAGGAGCTAATGAACAACGAGCAATTTTGTGAAAAGCACAAGATATTGGTATTGTTAGATGGATATGATGAATCATCTTTAGATAAGCAGTGCACAGAACTGAATTCATACTTATCAGCAAAGACAATTGATGATACACCCTTATTTAATATTGTCATATCAACAAGAAAGGGCTATTTATCATATCTTCACAGACGAAAAGGAAGATTTGTTTTTGCTGAGGTCCTTGGATTTACAACGGATGAACAAAAGAAGAAATATATAGCCAATCACTTTGCTTCAATAAAGAATTCGGCTGTACACATTGCTGCAGTGCACTGCTTACTGAACAAAAACAAAAATTTGAATAAACTTGCTGTAACCCCTCTGTTTCTCACCTTCATTTGCCTGGTTCACGAAAGAATCGTTGATGGCACACTATCGGAATTGTACTACAGTATCATATGGTGGCTTATTGATAGGCATCAGCAAGATTTTCCTGATCGCGATATACCAGCTCTTTTTGGATTTCAGAATGGCTCCAACGACAGGTTTGAAACCATTCAAGAGCATTACCTACACTTTCCTCAACTTTACTACCTCGGCAACATGGCATTGAGAAATTTAAAGAAGAACGTATTTGAACCTTCTGATTGTGCTCAATTTAATCTGCAGCCAATTATTGAACAGGTTGGATTGCTGAGAAAAGAAAAGAAACATGACGATTCATTCAAGCTTGTTACTTCGTTTTTCTTTCCACATCGGACCATACAAGAATTTCTTGCCGCATTCTACTGCTTTTGTTCAGATGATCCTACAAATGAATGGTTATTACGTTATTCTATATTAGATACATCCAAAGATGGAATGAATGAATTCCAGAGATTTCTTTTACGAATCGCTTTGTCCTACAAAATGCTAATATATACAGAGAAACGCAGTTATTATTTCGAGACAGTCGCTAATATTGTACTGGATATCACATTTGATGCATTCAATTCAAAAACTGGCGTCAACTGTAAGCTGCTAAATTGGTTCTTATCACTATGCACAAACGTGCAAAACATTATATTGAAAGGAACATCAAACAGTTCAAGGCCTGAATTGAACATGTTAAATGATAAATCTTTACGCAATCAAACGCTCATCACATCTGACATGTCATGTCCAATACTGCTCTCATTCAGTGACTTAATCAAACTACACTCATTGACTTTTGATGAGTGCTCATTTGAAGCCAATTCTCAGTTGTCATTCACAAATTGTCCATCCCTCAAAAATCTGAAATTTATATCGTGTGAAATTAAAAGCAGCACAAACCTTGATATTGCAGCATTGCCAGCAATCGACAATGTGCGATTTTTTCAATGCAAAATAAATTTGACAACTTGGCAATCAATTACAGATCAAATCAGAAACAGCTCTGTCAAATATTTGCAGCTTTCTGCTGATTTTTTTGTGGAAAAAATCTATCCGGAATTTCCATATCACTTGCACAAATGTGAACGCATTCAACAAATTCATGTTATTGATTATTATGATTTTAATGTTCATGTGTATATTCTGAATCACTATGAGGAAGAACTGACCACAAATTTAACACAAATAGCAAATAAATTACCTGGACTCAGGAGCATTATTATTGCGGACGCATTGGGCAGCAGACTGGATGAAAGTAGAAGACTGCAAGAAAGTAACAAACAAAAAATAGAGATAGCTGGTCAAGAAAGAAATCCAGATTTTTTGATCAAATACGAGGAATAGCGCCTTTCCTGAGCTGGAAGAGATAAAAATACCGATGTAAGGAAAATGTTTCATTATCTCAGTGCTATTTTTCAGTTATCGTATTGAGAAAACGATTGAACAGATTTCCCTCTCCTTGTATGGAACCTCTTTCATGTTGCGTCCCCACTCCCTTTATATTATTATGAGATGAGGTTGCCAACTCATCAGTTCTCTTTGTTCGTTGATGTTTCACTGATTTTCATTGAATTTAATCAGGAAATGCGGTAGCAGGCAATAAATGTTCGTTTTGCAATGTACTAATTCGTTTGATCACGTTGTTGGAATAAAAACATATGTTCAGATTTTTTATCCTGAAAATAGGGAATACACTCTTATAAGCTGACATTTTTATGCTTTCCAACGAGAACAACGCGTGCCCAATCACTATAAGCGGACCTGACAAGAGATTCGCATGAGCAAGCAGTAGGCTTCCTTCGAAAATTGACGGGCTCGTTCCTGTTGACTTTACTTAACTTATTTATTTGCTAGAAAGGGAATGAAACATCAATAACTAACATTGATTTAACTTGCTCGAAGTATTGATGCGAGTAGTATTTAGTTTTAGCGCTGCGCACCGCTTGAAGTAAATGCGATTAATGTAGTGAAATTTTCGAATTTACCGTATTTCTTCTAATAATCGCCCACCCTCCAATAGTCGCCCCCTTCAATAATCGCCTCCCTCTGGCCTAGGTTGAAAAAATAATCGCCCAGGGCTATTATTAGAAGAAATACGGTAAGTGCTGACACTATCTAAAGGAGAAACGACCTGTCAAATGTCCTATTTTAATCTTTTGAATGTCACAGGTAATGACAAAACAGATCAATTTATCACATTCATTAAAATATGTCTTTCGTTCTAAGCGCGTCTTCGGTTACAGCAATGATGACTTCTATAGAAGGGTGTCAATGGAATATTTTTGATGAAAAGGCAATCAAAATGATTGTGTTCCTATCTTTATGCAAGCAGAGTTTGGACTGATTTAGGCATTATATAACCGAATTGCACAGAAAAATTGTTACAGTCTGGCATGTCGATGAAGCAAATATATAACTTGTGCTGGTATGCTCCGTAGTTATAAAGCGCATATGATCGCCCAAAACGTACTCAATATATTTTGCACACAGATACATGGATGCATTGTACACGCATGATACGTTAGACTGATACTGCTTGCAGAAGTCAGGAGGTGCAGATTTACTATTATGCTTATCAAACATATTTTACAACTGCTGTGAAGCAAATTTTACTCTGCCAGACGGCACAAAGTAGTGGCAATCGGACAAGCTCAAAATTGTACGCTTGTTTTGCTCTATCATCTATCGTGACCTGCTCCGTGAACAGTGAGTGTTAAACAGTGCAGTTTATTTTCAATTTATGTTAAAAATCTTAATAACATTGCTTAACAATGTAGAATATTCGTTAGTATTGTTTACTGCTCAGCAATAAAGTCGATTCTTTAGGTAATCGCGTAGTATCTATCAGAATACCACGATGATAGAGTAAACTAATTAGCTTTTATTCTTTGATCTCCGTGTAAAACTTTTGCAGCCATACGATAAAAGAGAATTGAGGTTAGTGTAGCGCTATTTAAACCTATATTCAAAGCCACTAAGGTTATTCACGTGAAACTCGATTATGGGTTCACTGTATGAACACATACCCTAGCAATGAATGTGGCGTTCACGCGTTGCGATACTTTGCTCGAATAATATAAAACTTACATTCGAAAGTTTCTTTCTGTAGTATCGTTATCGAAGGAGATGAGGGATTATAATCATATTATCATAAAAACCATGTCATTACGTGATAATTTTTTGTACGGCATGAAATTAAAGTTATGACTCGTTCGCGTTCCTTGACAAGGGATATTCAGCTTTATTATTTTTGATACCTTACAATCATCTTTGTAAAATCTCACTGAACCCTTGAGGTTCCATAGTTTCAGTCACTACCGTTCCCACATTTATGTCTAAAACACTGTTTACGAAGTTCCATAGAAATGACATCGACGGTACCACGTGACCCAGAAAAGGACATGGATTTTTGGTATTCGAGTGCAGAGTGGAAAGACATCCTTGGAGCAGACGAAGCTGAAACGATTTGCGTTCCTCCGTGTCTTGATGTTCTAAAGAGCTGGAAACGGGAAGATATTGACGAAGCTCCGGACATAGCGACACATGTTTTGGGTCAGAAAGGAGAAGCGGCATTCATGCTAAAATTCAAAGAACTGAAAATGGGCGGAATATTAGTGTCTGGTCTGGGAACTTGCGATCTTGTAGCTAGCCATACTGTACGAAAAAAAGTCATTGAACACGGCGAATGGGACGCCTTATTTTTTCACCAAAATCGCGGCATTTTTGTCATTGAAGTGAAAGCAATTGAGATGGACGATGAAAATATCGTTAACAAACGGATGGAGAAAGCAAAAACTCAATTAGATAGAAATATCAGAAACATAAAGCAATCTTTTCGTTCACTGTTTCAAAACGAATGCATTTGCATCACTGGATTCATCTGTTTTCCATTTCGAAGCGAAAATCGTGATAACTATGAAGGATACACGATCATAGATAAGTCGGCATTGAACGATCGTGCTATCTTCAGGAAGTTCTTTGAACCACGAGCAAATGGAACGATGACAGAAGTTTCCTTACTTCAGCAATATGTGGCTGAGTTGGTGTGCTGCCGGTCACAGGTCGAGTTCCACTCGCAGGCTTACAATGCCATGCAGGGGCCAATTTCATAAAACTATTGAGAATTGAGAATTGAGAAATAAACCCTCAATTCTCAATTCTCAACACTCAATTCTCAATTGTTAGTTTCATAAAACTGTTGTGATTGCAATTCTCAATTCGCAATATACAATACTCAATTCTCAATTCTCAATTCTCAACAGTTGCGATTACAACTGTTGAGAATTGAGTTTACAACAGACCAGTTTCATAAAAGTGTTGAGAAATGGCGATTTTACAACTGTTGACAAAAAAAAGGCTCAACACTAAAAGGTGGTGATAAATGAAATCTCAATTCCGCAGGCTACTGTATTGTATGCATAACGACAAGAAAACATAGAAACCATT
>NIUQ01002225.1:0-23972 GCA_002796945.1 Plectus sambesii
GGCGGGTGCTTCGCGTCCCAAGGGCTTTGCTGATTTTCAAGTATATCTTTTTTCTGTAAATACTTGAAAGGTATCACTCATTTCTTTTACTGGAGAGAAAGGGCGGGCATGTGGAAGGGGGTGGGGGCGCGACATGCGCCCTGCGTACAGTTGGCGGCTGATACCCCATCGTCAATAGTCCACAAGTCACTCAATGGACCCTTTACATCACCTGCCATTCTTGCTCTCTTAATCGAGCCTTCACGTGGCCCTTCTCTGAAAACCGTATTTCTTCTAATAACAGCCCAAATATTCAAAAGTTTTTCAGCGTTGAAGATAGTTTAAAAAAACTTCTGAAAAGGGAAGCAGTTGAAAAAATTGTCAAAAATGTTCAAAAAAACTGTTGACTTGTTTGATACCAGGAGTCTGTTTCATTAAAACTCTGTCACTAAAATCTGAGATTGGAAAGGTAAATGGACACAGGTGAGCTTTAACAAACAAGCCGGTATGTGCGAGTGCGTTCTCAGATTATGAGTACAGGTCAGAGTTGATATTGCTTTGCTAACTTACCCACTACTAAGGCAAGCTTGCAACTGAAACGGGAAAAATGTCATTAAAACTTTGAATTACGGAATAAAAACTTTTTCTTCCATGAACACTATGCATAACATGTCAAATGATCCAATGCAATGTCACAACGAATCTGAGCGGACGTAACCCTTTGTTTTACAATCAGTGCGCATCATTCTGGTTTATATGCAGAATAGCTACATACAAAGTACAATCGGCAGTAATCGTAACATTTATAATTGAGCACCCACAATTCAAAATGAAAGGAAGAACTACTGTCGACATATTTTGATTGCTTTTATTTTATTACGGTTTAAAAACTCACTATAAGATAAATGCTTATGACTCTCAATTCAGAAATTCTATTTTCTCGATCATCTCCAATCGTAACGGAAGCCAACGTTAGTTGAGTTGTTGTATCGGACAGGTTGACCAAGGTTCAACTTGTGTGCCATCATAATCGGCACTCTTCGCCGAAAGCCTGCGCCAAATATTTTTTCGATCAAAGACACAATGGGCCGGTTCCATAATCGTGTCCTAAGTCGTTCTTAAGTTATGCATTACTTAAGCCCATTATGAAGCATAGCGCTGAGTATCGCTATGAATTACTTAACTTTAGGACACGATTATGGAACCGGCCCAATGTGTGTACTGCCCTTATTATCGGCTGCCGACTTATGGCCGCGTTTAACTGTATGCTTGTGTAATGAGATCAGATGTGTAACTGATATTGAATCTGCATTACTTGCTGCTTGTGCGAATTATTTTTTGGGTAAAAAATATTGGCTGTCAGACTTTTTCTTGCTTATTTCAGTGCCAGTTGTTTTACTCTCTGATTATTGGCGATCAAAATTCACGGTAGAATATTAAATCGCTGATTCGATATGACCAAAATGTTGATAAGGATGATATAAAAAGTTGTATCAGTTGAAAATGGTTCTTTTGTTGTGATATGATCGGATGATATAGAAGGTTGATATTGTTTAGGCCTTCTTGACCTTGTTGAGGAAAGAGCGGCGCGGGCACGGGCAGTACTCGGCATCCTCGCCGGGTTCTCCCTGAGGTCCGGGCTGACCGGCTGATCCAGGTGGTCCGGCGTTTCCGGCCTGTAAATGGATAAGATTTGTTCAATGTTTCAACGCTAGCAGTCATGCAGAATCTTACCGGTCCAGGCTCTCCAGCTGGTCCAGGTCCGCCGGGTTGGCCAGCATTTCCTGGGGTGCCGTCGGGTCCCTTATTTCCCTTTGGTCCAGCTGGGCCGGGTGGGCCGGGTGGTCCGTTCGCGCCCTTGGTTCCTTCGGATCCGTTCTCACCGGGTGGTCCAGCCTCGCCGTCCTTGCCGGCAGCACCGGGCTCTCCATTGGGACCAGGTGGACCGGGTGGTCCATTGCCACCGGGCTTGCCTTCCGTGCCTGGGTTGCCAGG
Source organism: Plectus sambesii (assembly GCA_002796945.1). Classification (NCBI taxonomy): domain Eukaryota; kingdom Metazoa; phylum Nematoda; class Chromadorea; order Plectida; family Plectidae; genus Plectus; species Plectus sambesii. The sequence continues at coordinate 1,975 of NIUQ01002225.1, forward strand.
TGGGCCGGCTTCTCCCTGAAACATCAGACGTTAAATAACGTGTCACTTTGGTGAATCGCATGAGAGCGGCACTAACGTTGGCTCCAGGCTCTCCAGCTGGACCGGGTGGGCCGGGTGGACCGTTGGGGCAGCTCTTGCATGTGCCGGGTGGGTAGGTAACTGGTGGTGGTGCGACTCCGGGCTCGCCGGGAGGTCCAGCGGGTCCTGGAGTACCTGGTTCTCCATTGGCACCAGGAGCGCCTGAAATTTGTGCGTTTAAAAGTGAAAATAACAGAAATAGATGTTCTGATGGGCAAAACAATAAAAGACTGTCATATAGAACTATTTTCGATTTAAAAATTTGTTTACACTCCTTACAGTATGGAAATTTTCTGCTACATGCCAAACCATGAGAATCAAGCGATAGTTACCTATAGAGGTGTTGCAATTCACACTGTACTTTGTCAGGAGATGCGTGAACGCGAAAATAATGTTCATTGTTACATAAAACTCTTTTGAATGCCGCATTCGAGTTAAGTGCGCTCACAGAAGAGAGTTATAATGCTGTCATTGACAATTAGTTAACTTAAGAAGCGCGCACGATCAGCCAGTGGTTGGTCTTAACGCTGCAATACCTTAACCCTCTTTTCTTTAGTATCACCCCTCTTCCTCCATTTCATTTTATATGTAAATCACGTATCGAATTAATATTGAAGAAAGCAAACGCACCATTGGCTCCAGGTGGGCCGGGTGGGCAACGGTCAGTGCTGTCGCAGTTGCACTGCGGGCCAGTCTGACGCTCCTTACGTGGCTTTGGCACGTTAACTCGTGCTTGCATAATTTCCGACCACACGTCGCTCTCCAGCACCTGCAAGAAATCCAACTTTTACTTTGGCCATATACCTTTTCATAATAAATTGATTACGAGGCGAGCGATTGTTTTACAGTTTTCTAGAGAGCGTTTAGCTACATTTTCTGAAATCAGTGAGCTACAAGTGTCAATACTGAGACGGATGAGAGGACTTAAATTAAATGAATGCTCACGTTTCCTAAATAAATGTATCGGTAGTAGGGCTGAGAAAGTAGAGTCATTTAAATTGTGTGCAATAATATGATAGCTATCGTACCTTGAACTCATCCATTTTCAGGTCGAGTTGCGTCCGAATATCGGTCAGCTTGGAATACATGTACGGCACATAGATGAAGCATGCCAGAATGGAGAATAGAGAGATAGCCGAGGCGGCGTACCCAGCGAAGTGGGCCATGCTGGCTTAGGTTTCTTTCTCCTTCCTTGTCCACACCCGAACACTGATCTATAACTTTCAACGCGCACCTTATAACCTGCGCGAAAGAAGGAAACTGGTTGTGCGCGCCATCCGTTACACTCGAAAGAGTCAACGCTCAAAGGCGTTTCGTTCGAGATGAGCAGTCATCCTGTTATTTGACGCATTCATTTTGTGAATCGAGAATGCATTCAATTTATAAACGAGAAACTCAGGATGCTGGCGTCATGAGTAGCATAGAAGAGAATACTTTCAGCTTTGTGTTAACACTGTCATGAGAATAATAAATACAAAGCCATACCTGAAGAAAAATAATACTAAGTTGAGTCTGCTAAAGTTCCGTGTCAGGGAGATGCGTGGGGTGGAAATCGTAACCATATCAATAGCCTTAGAAGTCTAATAAATTATGAAACCCTGGGTAGGGAATGTAAAATGCGTTACCATGTAATTAGGAGAAAATCAAGGAAATTACGTATGATGGTATAGATCATGGCTATAAAGAGATTAAACAGCCCGATAGCCCCGAATAATATCCTCAACATCTAAAACGAGTGCCATTGTTTGCTATGATATGTCTTGCAGATACATGATCGACCTAATTCTTGCAGTAGAGGTAAAAGAAACTCCAGAGGCCTAATGTCGTCGCAGGAGCGTTACCCTCACGAAGATTCGGCCCTGCTTTAGGTAAATCCTGCGTGTAGGCGCATCCATCCGGTGCGGGCCCAAACTGGCTTTCCTCCAACGAAGGCGCTCTTAGTGTCTATACAACCGTTACACTCGAAATCCCTGTTGTTCACTTGCGTGAGACGAACGCAGGCGTCCAGGCGTGTTACTGCGCGTGCGAGCCAAACAAGTTCCGTCAAGCGCCTCCGTCCTCTGACGCACCCACGCATCACATTGTCTCAACAGTCATATGGAACGGAGCATTTTATTTTTGCATATTGAATAAGACGATAGCGCTGCGGGCTTACGCTATGAATCATGTACAGCGTAACCTTTGCAAGCTGGAGCAAGTAAATAATTGACATTATAAACTGATAATTTTTATTAAAACGCAGAAAGGCAACAGCAATGACGGAGTTCATGTAAATTTCATGACGGCGAAGCGGATAGTGGCGATCAAACAATTTGCCATAGCGTTTAAACGCAGGTTTAAATGTTTGCCGTTTTAAAAATCGAAGGACACGGTGACCACTTCTCTTATCACTTCTGCAGGTAGGGAATAGATGTGACTAAGTATTAAAGATTTTTATAAACAGCCTAATATACAATTTTTGTTGTACAACACCTCAAAACAAACATAGAGTTTGCAAAATATCATATCCAAAAGACCTCAAGTTTGATGTGATAGACCTCAAAAGGAGCAGCAAAGACATTTGTCTTTACAACTCCCGATTGAATGGTACAGTTTTCGGCAGTCGAACGAATATTGGATTCAGTTTCTCGGCATGTGCTAATTTAAGAAGGACTATCACATTGAAGCTTGGACTTTCCATTCGAAGTAGAAAGTTTTATAGCAATGAGCAAGATTGGTTCATTGATCGTAGACGGTCTGGGAATATCTCAGATTTGAGCGATTTTGTCGCAATGGATCGTGAATTCACTTTTTTACCAGACTTATCGATTATTAAAATATTTAATTGATGACATTTATTTTGTTTAGAAAGATAGGTGTAGCATTTACATTCGAACTGGATACTTACACATTCTTTTTACACAGTTTGCGTATATCGGACATCTCCTTTCCACATCAAAAAGTTTTACTGTATGATTTAGAAGCGTGAAAGTCGCTCAAATGTCCCGCAAAATGCAATCCTGATTAAAGAAACATTCGTGTACTATTTCTCCCCAACAGTGTAACGTCAAAGTACTCAGTAAAGATTGGTTGGAAAGTGATAGATGGACGATACACTACAGTAACAGTTTATTAAATTGTTTACAGCTTTATTTTTTGCTTCTTAGAAGGAAAATTTTATTTCATTTTGGTTTGAGCTTAAATCTTGATTGCTGACTTTCATTCTGATTGAGAATCTGACATTTGGCGTTTGATTAGGGCCTAGTAGAAATCAATCGTAGATCATCGTCATACAGCATTTTAGTTCAACTACGATGTCTTCACACGAATGATGCAGAACGACCAGTTGATTACGAAAATATCAAATCGCGATCGAATTTCATAGCTTTAGCCCCAAAAATTATATTCCAGTTCTTCGATTTTTCAAAGTCACCGTCCTAATGCAGTATATGCAGGATATATAGTAATAATAATATAGGTGTTGATATTTTTTAATTTTCAATGTTAGGTTCGTTCGGATTATTGCAGTTTGCCGAGTAGGCCTAAAGAACAAGATAGCTGTAGTCATCTTCATAATATCAAATTCGCACAAGGATTATAGTTTAAAATCAATTATGACGTAATTCCGCGATTATTTACCAGAGGTTGTTGCTTTTAATACGTTGCATTTCGTATAATTGTCATTTTGATCGCGAAACCATCATAATCGACTTTCAGTAATAATAATTATTAAGCGCTTTCATGGAGCATAAATTTGCAGTTGTCTTTCTAATACCCTGTTCGGATTAGAGTCATTCGGTAGGATATAATGGGCAAGAACTGCTATTAATGCCAAGTACGCAGTATGCTCGATCATATTTGAGGACAATATAGATAAATGTTGAGTCACTCCGCTCAGATAGGTCCCCGATCTAGACCGAATCGCGAATCGTGATTTTAGACCGTTACATGCTGTAATTCGGACACTTACACGCAGTACAATTCGTAATTCATGGATCAACATCGTTCATTGCTCATTAAGTTTTCGAATAGCAACGATTCTTTACAGAATATCAATTCTCAACGGCAACATGACAAAGGATGAGGAGCAAATCGATGGTTTACCGGCGTCCATATTCGACCTGCCGGATGTGACGGAGAATTCGAATGGTTGGGGCCCGACGGGGATGTTGGACCGCTTCCGCAACCTCCCTTATCAGCAGTTTAACAAGGCTGACAAGGTCGGCAAAGTCGCTGACTGGATTGGACTGGATCGCTACCAGGATCGCTATCGACGTGAGTCTCTTTTCATTATTTTTCTCGTCTTAACGTGATATGTACGGCAGCAGTGTGTTGAGATATTTCGGAAGATGATTTTATGGGAAGGAATATTTTTCTGCCACAAATAGGCGAACCTTATCTTTGTTTTAGTTTCATTTTACATGATTTAAGCAATAAGTTATGTTAAAGGGGGCTGCGTGTGAGAGTATTTTAAAGGTTAGATCCAGAATCATACTCTCAATCTACTTCCTGGCACGGCATCTTAACCTTTTTAGTGGATATTCGTAAAATGAATTGAAAGGAAGGCAGAAGTATTTCATGGATCAGAGAAGGAATAAAAGTTGAACGTTCGTGTTTATTAGGCACACTTTGAAATCGAGCACTATAATAGCATGTGGCATTATTAAACCCATGCGCCAAATGAAAATTATTCGTTGTAAAGGGATATCAATATTTAGATATTGATCGCACTTATGTTAAATGAAAAATGTTGTACATCATGTAATTCTCATTATTTAATTTCAAAACATGTAAATAATCGAAAATGGCTTATGCTTTCATGCGAGCAGCAGCAAATTCTTTTTTGCACCTAAACACGCGTTTGACTCACCCTATGTTGCGTAAATGCATCAAACTTTTAAAGCATCGTCAATCCTTGCATGCATTGGCCATTGAAATATAATCATCAACGAATAGATACTTCTTTTGCGTTTTTAGTTCTTCAGTACGAAACAGTGCATCTCATTTTTAGATGATCGGTAATTAAGTAAAGTTCAACTTTTGATATTTTATTCATGCTTTTATTGGTTCGTCGATTGTAAAATTTCTAGCGGATGATGTAGACTGGTGTATAATTCCAACAACACCAACCTCTGTGAAGCGTAAGTTTGTACCGCCAAACTACGGTGCTGAAATTATTGCATGAAATTGTAACGGGTACAAGGTAGAGGGTCAAGTTTAGGACAGACCATTGCTTTGAATGTTAAAGGAACACATTTTGGGACATTTTTTGTGATTTGGTGGATTCCTTTTTTTTGTGTGTTTGGTAGATTAATTGTTCTGTCTCTACTGGGACACTGGCACGAATGGAGGTAATGCACTGTGGTAATGCAACTTCAATTACCATAGGATGTTAACATAAGGCAGTTATCAATGTCGTGGTTGGTTTTTTACGGTTTTTTGATTTTGGTGAAAGACAAGTTCACATTTGCTGTAGTGATCTTACTGTTAAGCAGTTTATTGGTTTCTGCAGCGTTTTTTTGTAAATTTTAATTAATATGGTAAAAAGTTCTTATTGATTGTTCTTGGAGGTCGCTATTAAAGTAACCGTATGAGAATACTACTTCATGCACAAGTCAAGGAGTATTTTGCGCATCGTTCCCTTCAGAGGATCTCACAACTTTAGATAGATTAAACTTGAATTTTTAATAAAACCAGGAACTATCGCTTAAATAAAACAATAGGTTAATGGTCATTATGTAAAACTATAATGAAATTGTATTCTCATACGAATTGTATACTCTTCAGTGTGGTGATAAGAAGCAAATTACAGAGACGAATAAATTGCGTCGATATTTTAGGCGATCGCTATGGGGCGCAGTACACGTCTGGGGCAGTGGGGTCGCAGTACGACTATGTGCACGACGCGGACGATTCGAGCTTCCAACTCGTCGACACGTCCCGTCCGCAGCGCTCGATGATGCAGCGCGGCAACAAAATGCGCCAGCAGCAGTTCTATGTAAGTTGAAGCTCTTCCTCCTACTGCGGTAGGCGCGGCAGCTCACTACTGTTGTCTTAGCTCGTTGAATAGAGAGCACTGACAAATACCATCTCGGCTTTGATAAGGACTTTTTTCCATATAAATATTACTTGGAAAATGCCCATTTTATTTTGAAAAGGAACCCTATTAAAGTACATAGTGTTTGTTCATTTAGCGCAAACTGATGCAGAAGGAGCGCGACAGGCGCATCCAGGCGGGATATGGACAGAATCAAAAGATGTCGAGAAGCATTGCCAAGTGAGTTTTTATAAATCGACATCTAAATAAGGATGGACACGGTTGTCCTCTCGACTATCTGATTCTTTGTCAGTCGCGTGTCTTTTCTCTGTCGAAAAATATAAATTCTCTAAATTGCGCGGAAAATTAGATGTTTTGAAGAAGAAACTTTTGAAACGCACTAAATGTGTTTGCGCAAAACTTGGTGTGTTTTTAGTCGAAATTTTCCCATCAGTAAGAAGAAGTCTTAGAATGAATAAGGCAAATTGCTTCGAAAGTCTATAGTACATTTTTTCTATCATTTTACATACGTGCACACCGTGAAGCGACTATCATTCTTGGTGAACAACGGCGTTTTTTGCAACAAAAAGCTACCTTATCTTTGCCAACTGCGGTACCTGGCGAGATTTCCTGTTACTGATAGGGAAATATTGAATAAAAAGCGGCATGAGAAGCTGTTCTTTGTGGTGAATGGTCTGTTTGTTTGCAGGGAGCGACAGAAGGCGTTCAAGCAATGGCAGCGTCGAGGCGGCGGCGCGCGCGGCCGAGGAGGGTACGGCCGATGGGATCAGCGCAGTCAGCAGAAATCCCGCATGCCCTCCGTCAACGTCCGTCCCGAATGGAACATTCTCGAAGAGATGGACTTCCCTCGGCTTCTCAAGCTCAGTCTGCCCAATGTCGACTCTGGCGAGGATATGTGAGTGTTTTTAATATGTTTTGAGAGTTTTTTGTAGTGTTCGAAGTTGGCGTTAGGTCATATAGGATTGTTAATGGATTTGAATCCATTTGCTTTTTCTTCATGCCGTGAATATTAGCTATTTTTACCACAAGCACAGTATTCGTGGTATTCAGAAAACAATATTTTAACAAATAAGGTTACCGTAGCAAGTTTATTTCTTCAGCAATGGTCATCGCTACGGCACTCTGTACTACTACGATAAGGGCTTCGACCGAGTGACAGTCAAGAGCGAACGTCGGCTCCAACGTTGCGGCGGCACTTTCTACGCCATTTCCACCACTGACGATCCTGTTATCGAAAAGGTACGAATTTTTCATTCTCATATGTAATTGGCCTGATTAGAGTTAAATTGGATGTTTATTTTATGGCTGATGGTAGGGCTGGTGGCGAGCAAATGTTCTGTTATTTAGTATAACATTTGAATTTTATTATTTAACAATATTTTAATATCTAATTTATACCTCAGCGCGATATTTTACGATTGTAATAGTTTCATTTTATAAGAGCAATGGTTAAATAAATAGAGTATTAGCGCACATCTTCATCATTTGCTTATAGTTGGCGATGGAGAATGCGGGCAATGTGTTTGCGACTGACATCGTTTTGGCAACTTTGATGGCCTGCACGCGGTCGGTGTACAGTTGGGACGTCGTTGCTGTTCGAATCGGGGACAAGTTGTTCTTCGACAAGCGCGACACTGGCGGATTTTCCAACCCAGTCGGTTGGTAACTTTTTATTATTGAAATGTTTAGGGTCAAGATTGTGTAGTAGGAAGGCTTTAGAGCGCTATTTTTTTAACACAGTCAAGTTTTCCCGGTTCCGAATATTATGCTTATGTTTGGTAATGGACAAAAATTGTTTACAAAGGTATTCATTTATACCGCTTCCTTTTTTTACCGGTATGGACGATTTCGGCTGTATTTTGTAAGGTTGTGTGACAAATTAACGTGCATTCAGGCGTTGTGTGTACTTTCTTCGTAAAATGTTGGCTCTACCTGAAATTGGGAGATATTTTGTATCGTTTTTCAAAAATCTCTTTCAAGGGGAGGCGTATTTTCAGAAAAGTTGGGTGCTAGTGCTGGACAAGGAACAGACACACTTATTCTATGATGCCATTTAGATTCCCTGACTGTGAGCGAGACGGCGACTGAACCGCCGCACGCCGAGGATGGACCGAACATCAACTCTCCCAAGAGTCTCGCCACCGAGGCGCTCTATATCAACCAGAACTTCCGCCGAATGGTTCTTCGTCGGGTTAGTGAATCACTTTTATTAAACTTACACCGCCATTCTTCATAATTTGTCTCTTTTTCATTCAGTTTAACTACTTTTGTGTTTAAATTGCATGCAGATATGACGAAATTGAGTGCAATTTTGATGAAAGACGTTGTAAAATGACAATTCATAAATTGAAAAAACTATATTTTTCATTGCACTACACTTGCAATTTGATATTAGCTAGGGCTGTAACGGGGACGGGGAATTCCCCGTTCCCCGGGGATTCCCCGTCCCCGTCCCCGTCCCCGGAATTTGATTTTGTCCCCGTCCCCGAAATTCCCCGTCCCCGGAATTTCAATTTGTCCCCGTCCCCGAAATTCCCCGTCCCCGGAATCTGATTTTGTCCCCGTCCCCGGAATTCCCCGTCCCTAAAATTCTATGTTTTTCATACTCAATTATCATAATTCAAAATTCTAATATCTGTTCAGTGTAGTTTACACTATGTCGATACGTTATTATGCATTTTAAGTAATTTTTAATTAATTTTTTTTCGCATTTTTTTGTCCCCGTCCCCGAAATCGGCGTCCCCGAAAATTCCCCGTCCCCGGAATTTGATTTTGGCCCCGTCCCCGAAATTCCCCGTCCCCGGAATTTGATTTTGTCCCCGTCCCCGAAATTCCCCGTCCCCGGAATCTGAATTTGTCCCCGTCCCCGAAATTCCCCGTCCCCGGAATTCCCAATTCCCCGTCCTCGTTACAGCCCTAATATTAGCTTTATACTTCCTTTTTCAGGACGGCGAATCATACAAGTTTGATCACCCGCGTATTCCGTTTGACGAGGAAGACGATCCTAATGCCGATTCTTGCGTCGCTTACAAGTATGTATAGCTATCTTTTTAATTCATTTCCCGAAGGTTTTATGGCGCAGTTGGTAGAGTATTTGACGCTCACTTTTAATGACGCCGTTTCGAGTCCCCCATCCGTTCGGCTATGATGGTACACATGTTAGACTTACGATTTGGCCTCGGTCAAATATGAGCATAAACTTTACTGAGCCGGACAGTTTATTTTATACTGAGCTGGGGTCATATCGAGCTGAAAGGAACGTGCCGTATATTGTCTTCAGCTTATAATGATAAGCTGGCTGCAGATTATATACATTTATATTGTAATCAACTTACTGCTAAGCGGCTTGTCATTTGTTGCTGAAAAGAATAAATGGTAGATTATAATGGCCTAGAGGTGACCGCAGATTCCCTTTCATAAGGTGCACATGCAGCACTGTTTACATACTATTATCATGTACAAGTGAGAGAATATTTTTCGGTTGCCATGTGCGTTGGTATATTTCTTTAACCGCCGAGTAGTAAATTTGAGTTCCAGAGCAAGGAATAGGACGAAAACAGACGTTTTTGGAAAGCTTAATTCTGAAATAATGCTAATTTTAAGTTGATCCATCTTCTTGCGTACTCGTCTAAAGTAATGATTGCTGCATAGGTATCGACGATGGAATTTGGGCTCGGGCGTGGATGGCAAGCCGGTCAACCTGGTGTGTCGGACGGAGCACGATGGCGTTGTTTTGGGACCCAACGGAGAGACCCAGACCCTGACTATCAAGGCATTCAATGAATGGGACTCCCGGGTAAGTGATTTATTCTCAAATATTAACTCTCTTTCACAGCAGAGATTTTGGACTGTCGCGAATTTAGGACGCCGTGTGTTATATTTTGGCGTAATTAGGCTTTGTTTGCACTAAGGGAGTTACAATTCATTCCACCATTCTCACTTAATATCATGGTGTCCTGCGAAGCGGTCTCTCCCCGATCTTATCAGAGCACCGACTCCTTGATACAACTTTTCCTTCTCTCTACCTAAAGGATATTGTTGTCCAGGTTGTAATAAACCTGAATAAGTTCACAAGCTTTACTGGTTCCCCCATACGGTTAAGTCACAACAATGGAGTTTTCAGTGTTCGGGCGGTGTGGACTGGCGATCGAAGTTGGACACTCAGAAGGGTGCCGTGCTGGCGACTGAGCTGCAGAACAACAGCTGCAAGCTCGCCAAGTGGACCCTGCAGGCGCTCCTTGCCGGTTCCGATCAAATCAAGTTCGGGTAAGAGCGATTCTTTCACTTTTTCGCTCTTTCGTCGTCGCTCTCTCGTCATTTGACCACGACTGTTCGATTGGAACAGATATGATTTAGAATGAATTATAATATATATTGCTGCATGCTTATATTTGCAAACATAGCGACAAATTGTAAAGATGATTAGAATAATATCGTTTGTAATCGGTGTTCGGGTTAGTGGTATTTCGCTTTGCGTAAACGCTCGTTGCGTTTCGCGCGCGAGCATCATCATTACGAGTTTTCTTGTTACTCACGAAGAAACTATAATTTTGTGACTTCAACTACTGTTAACACCGATCAAGTTACATGTATCACGTTCGTTTTCACATGTTCACGAATAAGAAGCATTTCCATTTTCAGTTACGTCTCGCGTTTGAACGTGCGCAACCCGGCGGAGCACTCGATCCTCGGCACGCAGCAGTACAAGCCGACCGAATTCGCCACCAACATCACTCTCAACTTGGACAACGCCTGGGGTATCCTTCGCTGCGTCATCGACGCCTGCATGAAGCAGCCACCTGGCAAGTATCTCATCATGAAAGATCCCAACAAGGTTCGTTTCGGTCGCTCTTCATTTTTTGAACTCATTTCTGTTAGCACGATTAATTTAAGACTTATTTTTGTTCGAACCTTTGCACTCTAATGAGAACATTTTTCAATTCATAGGGTACTCTTTCCAAGTCACATCGCTTGGAAAGTGGTCTTATCAAAGTGAAATTGGTGTATTTAGGGGTTACTATTTCTTTGCTACTAACCCGTCGGGTTTACGTTCTTAACGTTAAATAAGTTGTGCGCTTGGGTACGATTGAGTGCGTGCCAATAATCCATGCAGTTCCTGTCAACGGACCGCGTGATTCGCTTGTACGCCAAAGAGATTGTGGTGCCAAACCCATTCGAGCCTAACGAAACCATTGTTTTGCTCGCTAGTTTATGGCTGCACATTTCGTAATCAATATTAAATCTATTTATCGTCACTACTTACACGTTATTTCACACTTTACTGATTTGTTATTTCTGAGTTTCAACTGTAATTTAATTTGTAAATGTTGTATTAGAAATGCAATTTTATGTTTAATTACATAAATTGAAACAGTTATGAAAGACATTTTCATGTCTAGTACCTTGTAGGAATGGGATAACCGTAGTATATAGTTTCATAAAAATTCTTGTCTTGCAGGCGGTGATGCGTTTGTACACTCTGCCGGAGGGAACATTTGACTCGAGTGAGGAGGAGCCGCTGAGCAGCGACGAGGACGTCGACGACGACGAGACCGAAGCCTGAATCAAGGCGATCATGAATATGAGAACGATAGAACCTATCTTTTCATTACGAACATTTTTATAAAGTTTGAGTTATGAAATTATTTTAGAGGCTTTTTGGAATTAAAGTGATTTTGTATACGATACTCACTCTTACTTAAAAGTGTTTGTTGAATGAAAGATTGCGGAAATCGGATGTCGCCGTCATCTTTTGACTGTTCACTATTCGTTCTAGGACCTGATTTGCTGTTGAACTATTCTGTCATTTTGTTATCGGTTTTTTTGCGATCACCGTCGTGACGATGAAAATATATCCTGTTGGTCTGCGTACTTCTCTTTTCGTCTCTTTTTCATTTGGGCTCAATGAAGACGGCACTGTTTTGCTCGGGAGATTCGTTGATGGGCTAATAAAAGTTGGAACTTGCGATCAATCAGCATCATATTGACTGTTTAAGTTGAATTCACATTGGACATTGCTGAACTGAGCCATATAAGGCGTAAAAATTTCCAGCATTTCGACTCATTATCTCCTATTATTTAATACGAAAGAAGTTTTTCAAGCAACTTTTGTGCATAGTTTATATTCTTAGCTCAAAACGCCTTGAGTGCGTGGCCTGGTTGGGGACTAAACTTCTCCGGTGATTCAAACAGGGCAGCTGGAATTCTTTAACTCAAAACTATTGTGATAATGTAGAAGTTGCAGTACAAAACGGTTTTAATGAATGTTACGCAGAATGATTAAAAGGACCTACGCTTACCAAGATCATTGCAATTCGTGAAGAAAGATAATTGCAGTCAATTACTCTGCGAACTATTTAGAATGTGTTAATTCGATCGTTGTACAAGTACATTTCATGCCTCAATCTCCATAAGCCCCTACAATTTTCGTAACGCAGTTGTAATAATAGTTTGAGAAGCAAAAATCATTAGGCATCCCATATTAGATGCTGAAACGTGTCACCAGCAGTGTTGCAATAGTTGAAAAAAAAAGAATATAGTTAGTACTAAGTACTAAATTGAATTTTAAAATTAACTAGTTAATAAAAATAACAATTTAATAACAGAACTAGTACTAAATAGCAATTTAGTACTAGTTATTAACTAGTTAATTTTAAAATTCAATTTTTTTCAGATTTTATTTTTATCAGCTGATGGTAGCTAATAGTTGTAAAATAGTACTATTTTGCTAAATAGTACTAGTTAAAAAAGTAGAAAATAGTTAGTACTAAGTATTAAATAACAATTTAGTACTAGTACTAAAATGAATTAAATAGTACTATTTGCAACACTGGTCACCAGATAACATGCATCACATCGATTTTTCGTGGGTTCGATCTGTTCTCGCTGCGATTCACATAAATGATCGTTCGTGCCTGTAATCACTGACGCGGGTCCGTTGGGGTCGCTTGTGCTCGCGCTCGTTCTCCCGACTCGACTCATCTCCATCCCTGGTCACTTTTTATAATGCTGCGATGCTGAATAACTCACTGTTCTGACCCCTCTTCCCAATTTCCGGTTGACACAAACATCTGATATCAAATCTTGTTTTAGCTTCAGACTCGGTTGATGTGATTAAGTGATAGCGCGTACGATCATGCGCCTTTTCTCTTTCATAATGGATGAGTTCGTGTTTCTTTCAAGATGGACTCGAGAACTCTACGCAAATAGAAACATAATGAAATTAAAAAAATATTTTTAGCACATTTTCTGAACTAAGTTCTTTTGGGACTTTCCTACACAAAATCACTGCATTTTATGCAACAAAAACCAAATAGGTTTTCAGCCGTAAAAATTATTTATCACTACAGTTAAGATATCAGATTAGCATCAATCTGTACTTTTTGCGTCCCGTTGCCTATCGTGTTAAAAATGCTTATCAGTACCAAGGCTCGGCTAGGTTTCGGTCGCCCGCATATTTGCCACCTAGATGTCTGCAGTATGAAGCGTTAAGCATCTTTCGTAGCCTACCTTTCTCAAGCTTCGTTTCTTATCTTAAGGCGTAGTATTGTGGTGAATATAATGTATTTCTTTGCTTCACTATGTGCGCCATTGAATTAATCCAGTGGAAAGGATTCGCGCTTTAACACAGTGTCCTATACTGTTCCATTTACATTTTCTGATTTTTCGCATTGCAGGCGCTCTTTATTCGTGAAAGCGTCTCATTGTTTGTTGGAAAATTGCGATTTGGACCATGCCGACTACAAATGGTCCCTCGCTGACCAACGGAAGTGATAGTTTGCACGCCGACATGCCCTCTGCGCTCATAAATGGTCAGCATTCGAATGAGTATGTTATTCTTTTAACTTAGAGGCGTGTTCTGAGGTGTGAGTACGGGTTATAGAAGGTGAAATAAATACCAAATGATATACCGTACTGAACCCCTTAAATAGCCGACATACACCATGTAATCATAATCTCCCATTATAGTTATGCAGTAGTTCTATAGTAGAAAACTGTCAATTATCATAAATCGCTGAAATTTGAGTATGCAGTCATTAAAAATTAAAAATACTCGAAATATCGAAAGTCATAATCACGTAATACTATGCTGTACTCAATGATGAGTCACAGAAATTAACTGCGTTGTAAAGGAAACGAAGGAAAAAATTAGTGATCGACACGGATGGGTGTGCCGACGACGTCAGAGGGCTGATTCTGGCGCTGCAGAGTGAAGAGGAGGTACTGGCCGTAACCACCGTCGCCGGAAGCACTAACGTTCTGCAAGCAGTCGCCAACGTCGCTCGAACTCTCAGGGCAGTCGGGAGGCCGGATGTACGTGAATATACTTTGAATTACTTTAATAACACATAGGAATAGTGAATAAATATGGAATAAATATCAAGCATGAAAATAAGAGAATCTACAGGGTGCGGCAAAAATACGTGCGGTTTTTTAAGCTGCTAATTTCTTTTCAAGTTCTGCGCCAATTCAGATGAAATTTACAGGTTTTGTAGAAGAAATGGGGGTTTTTTCATTGCTTTTACCCGCGAGTAAATCCATGCATAATGAGCAAAGATAAGGCAAAGCGCCCAAAGAGTACTCATTTCCGTTTAGTGCTTATGCGTCCCTTTCAAAGGAGTGCTTTATGTTTGCGTGACTATATCTTGGCAACCTTATGACCAAACCCAATAGTTCTTTTTTTCAAACGAAAGCCCTGCTTCTATAGATTATTTCTGATAAGTTTCAGATCAGTTGAATTAATATGGGCTAAGTTTTTATAAAAACAAATTGCAACATTACTTTTTAGTCACGAAAATGAGCATTGTTTGCGCGTTTTGTAATATCTTTGCTCATTATGCACGGATATACTTGCGGATAAAAGCATGAAAATCTCTTTCATTTCTTCTACAAAACTTGTAAGTTTCATCTGGATTGGCGCAGAACTTGAAAAGATATTAATTAGCAGTTTTAAAAAAAACACGTATTTTCGCCGCACCCTGTACTTGAGTTCCCGTAGATTATGCTACAACGCTTCTGAGAGCCGAATAGAAGAGATTTTTTTATTTCTTCCGCGTTTTCTTACATTTCATATTACTATAAGTTAATTTTTAACTATAAACATGTGGTAAATATGAATGACAAGGTCAAGAAATTAATTGAATATTCCCAAGTCTCTCCCTCAGAACAGGAAATATTCTGTACATTTATTTGTCAGTTTGATAGTATTATTTAGAGTCAATTTAGTAAACGTTATGAAATATTTCATGTTACGAGGATTTGGCAAGAAAAAGTATAAATGTGAGGGAAATTCAAACGCTTTTAAGAAAGTGGACGTATATTTAACTGCCTGGTAGATATACTCGGTGGAGCCAGTCTAGTAAAATTATGTCATATGTATGCAATATACCATGAATCAGTTATTTCCCAAATTCAAACAGCGCAATAAAGCAGTAACGAAAAAAGAGGCTAAAAATGAGCGATAAGGAAAGCCAAATATTGTCCTTAGCATAATATTTACGACAAAATTATGCGTACAATTTTGTCACGTTTAGCTCTTTTCTTCTGTATAGAGAAAGAACGACAGTGTGCGAATTGCGATATGCGTTGTACCGTGGGTATGTCGACAATACGCGCCCGCATGCTAAAAACTAAAACGCATTACTGTATACCGTAGTAATAGTGTTGAATTATGCGCTCGATACGTTCGTCTAGAAACGCTAGTATTTTCGAATAAACCAAAAAAAGATGTGAGTACAACTGTAAAGAGTGTCTTGATAATATAGAACTATCAATTAGCAAATTTATGCGCTGTACCATAGACGTTTTGTTAGCAATAAGCTAGTGTTAAGTGTAATTCTGTAGATGCGCATGAGGCGTGTGGCGGGAGGGACTGCGGCCAGAAGGAACGTATCATCGCCGTAAGGCAGCTTGTAGCATACAGCACGTTCAGCTTGGTTGCGCAAAGAGATAAATTTAGCTAGAATTTCTCTCTATTCCAGGTGCCGATTTACAAGGGCGCGAACGCTTCACTGCTGCTGTCGACACGTCGGACCGACGCACTATTCTTCTTCGGACTCGACGGTGTTGGTGACAGTCCTGACGCCGAACCGAAAGCCCTCGCCGCCGACGTCGACGCCGCTCAAACGGACAAGCCTGGCGCCGTCGCATTGGTCAGTACTATTGCACTAGTTCAGAACAGACATTAACGTTGCATACTTCCAACGTAAATTTATCGGCTTCGAACGATTTTAAGCGACTGAGTAAATTTTTCTGAGAAACTTCTTTAATATAAGTACTGTTGAATTAGAAATGTAATAAAATTTTAAAAACTCGGTAGACGATTACTAAGAGTACTTGAGGTACGTACATATAAAGCCTGAACCCGTGCCATATCCAGCTTTGGCCCACTCAACTCAGGTAGAATTCAAATGGACTTGGGTATTCTCCAACTCTGGTTATGTCAATTTAAAAATATCGCTAAAAAACGTGAGCAATTTGGGTCTTTCCCATAGTAAAAGCGTTCGTGTGGTGAATATACTGGCGTCGATTTAGGTGGAGCTGGCTGCTAAATACAAGCACGAACTGACTCTTGTCTGCATTGGACCGTTGACCAACGTCGCTCTGGCGCTCAAACTCGATCCGAACTTTGCCACAAATGTCAAAGAGGTCGTTATTATGGGCGGAAATGTTTGGGGTATGTCGGACGGTTTACAGCAATTTATACGGGCGGAAGAACAGGTGAAAGGGAGTATTGTAAAGAGCAAATCAATAGTGCATGTTATACCACTAATTTTCGCTAAAATTATGGCTCTTCATGGAGGTTTCACGGCGGTGCAGACAGTTGCCGCGGTTGCAAAAAAAGTAGCGACATTAGAAAACGAATCATATTAAAGATTTGACTTCTTGCGAACAAATCAAGCATTACTTTCAGTCCTTGAGCGAAGTCGGATACTTTGCATAGGCACAAACTGCTCTTAGCTATCAATTAAAGTAATGTGAATATTTTTGCACACTCTTTTGCCGTAATTATCGATTCATTGTAATGGGCGCGAATGTCGCGTTATAATGAAGCTATCCGCAGACTTTTCGGATTCCCTAATAAAATACAACGATTATGCGCATTTTGTGCCGAAATTACCCAAAAAACTGCGTAGGTTTTGTGTGTATCGCCGATTACATAAGTTAGCTAAAGCTGTTGAGTGTGAGCAAGAAAATTTCAGTTTGAAATATAAGTGGTCGAAAGAACTCTTAAAGCGGTACGTTAGTGATTTCTTTGGGCGTAAATGTTGACACGTGATTTGGCAGCAACATGCATGCGCGCGCATGTCGCGGCTTCTACATTTTATCAATATAGTAGAATACTCATGCATGATAACCTTTGTGACGTGCGAAGCATCCGAAAAGCACGCGAATGAAGGCTGACAGTAGAGTGTGGGTGGATTACCTTGGAACATTAAAGCAATTCGATTACCATATATGACATAATAGAGTTCCCACCGCTCCTTTTGAATGACGCTACAAGTATAGAGAGGTCACTGCATGGGTAAAATCAGCTATCGCACATATCCTCAGCTGATCATATATCATATACGGTGAATGGTTTGGGGGAAAGCCGCCGCATGTACTATACTGCATAAAAACTGCTGTTCATTCTCACATCCATTCACATATTGTTATCTGGCATGACAGAGCACAGCCTATTTGAATTTCGTAAATTTTAGGTTGCGGAAATGTGCCCGATCGATCGACGGCCGAATTCAACTTTCACTGCGATCCCGAAGCTGCTCACATAGTTCTGGACGAGATGAAGTGCCCGATGATTTGCGTCCCGTGGGAGTTGTTTTTTCTTGAAGGAAAAAAGGTACTGTTGACATAAGTGGTGTACATGAACTGACAGGAGACGTATGGATTGAGCGCAGTTAATTAGGCCCGTATAAATACGGCGTATATTCGCAAATTTGTGACAGAGAATAGAGGCTATCTTCCGGTGCGTAATGAGTTATAATGATAAGTCTATCTCAGTTTTCATTGCAAGAAACTCAGAGATACCTAATCAGGTTAGACTCGCAACCCATTTCACTCGCTTCAGCACGAGCAAATCGTCGATTTTCATGCTCACTTGATGATGGATACACCTTTGGCCAAATATTTGACCGCCGTGACATCTGTTGGTCGAACGATATTAGCCGCCGATGGAAAGCAGTTTGCCTACTGCGATGAAATCGCCGTCGCCATCGCGTTGAGACCCGAAGAAATCATCACAGACTCTAAGCATTTGAAAGCATCAGTGGAATTGCATGGACAAATGACCAGGTTCGTTATAAACATCAATTACTGCAAATATTTCATCGACGTTTCGAGCAACAGTAGCAAATCCCAACAATACAGTTCTATTTAAAGATGGCAATTGTTTACATTAACTTTTCATATTGTTTTCATCGGAGTTTTCAAAATGTAAAAATAAAGCCGCAATAAAATTGAATTTACATATGTTGGATGCAGGTCTTCGAAACTAGGAAACATAATTTTCCCTTCTTATCATGCTCATCTAAGGTTCTAAAACCTTACGTCAGGTAATTAGAGTTAATACATAACTTTTATAGGGGGCAAGTGGCGATCAACTGGTTCGACGATGCTTGGCCCAAGGCGGATCCAAGTCATAGACCAAACGTTCAGTTTGTCACTTCGTATGATGCCCTACTGGTGGACAAAATGGTACATGATGCCGTCGCAAAACTTATCCTCGATACAAACTGATAAAATGTAGTTAGCTCATTGTTTCTTTAGCTATTATCAACGCACTAAGAGAGCCAACATCGGACTACACAAAAAAGTTTGGTTTAGAGTTAACTATGGCGATCGGAAAAAAATGACATTGTATTTTACTATGTCTGATACCGTCGTCAGAGCCAGCATAAATTTATATTATTGCAAATTGTAAAGCAGATCAGGATTAAAAACCAATTTACGCGACCTAAAATTGAACTAAAAGGTTGACATTTATTTCGACTCCACAATATAAGACAGAAAAGGGGATGGAAACGATATCTGACTCTCACGTTATTAACTGAATTCTGCCTTCACCTGATACTTTGACTAAATAAAGTCGATTTATGGTTCTGTCGCTAATATTTCACTCGCTAAATGAACTATTCGCACTGACTCTGATCCCAAGTACGCCAGAAACAGCAAATTTTGACGGCATTTGTTTCTGAGGTCACGATTAACACTGCTTCAGCATCGAGCCGCATTTGGCACTGGGATCAGTTTTGTAAAATTCGTATAATTACGTTCGATATGGTTACATCTGATGTTAATGCAGTTATCAGCCTGACGTTATGTGCGCGAGAAAATGACGTCCATTTCCGCTGATCGCATTCACTTCAAATGCAGTTGTCGTCAAAAACGATTTTACTAGTTTTATAGAATCGGTATCTGAATAACATCTGTCGGTTCTCTCTACTCTGCAGAATTGTAGCGAAACTGACTATTTTTAACAAAAATGCTTAACTCGCTTTCATGCTCTATTTCGTACGCCTGCAGCAATGGTCATCACGAGTAAAATATTGTGATCCCACGGGATACGGCGATATTTAGCACCGAATAGCCATCTCCATATAGGTATCTTGGTCGTTCGTCTCCCGCTGCTGTAATGTTTTGTCTCGACGCCAAGCGCTTTTTTTAGCCTCACACGTTTACTTCAGTCTTGATTGTCTTGCTTTGCCAGCATTTCTTTAGTCTAACCCTCACCTAAGCGCAACTCCTTCAACTTATTATTTTCTTGGACACGCCGAAATAGCTTAACATGGCAAATCATCCATTACTGCCGCACAACTGCTGACACGCTGAAGAAGCCTTGACCGCGATCGAATCCACTACTTTTGTGGATTTCCAAATCTAACGAAATCCTCAAATATGATTCCTGATCGTTACGGTGTGGTCTCCAAGACTCCGAGATAATCGCCAGCATCCTCGAAGACGTATAGCGGACGACGGGTTGCAAGAGTGATCCCAACGATTTACTCATTACCGCTGCTTTATGCGACTAAGAACCAGTTATGAATAACAGCGCGCTTTTCTAGCCTAATACGAATAATTGTACCTGATGAACAGAACATAAAAATTGTTTGTTGGTCCCTTTGTTAGTCGCCACTCGAAGCGCATTGGTTAAACATATTACTATTATTTCAATTGTTTTGCGCACTTTTACATGCTATATTACAAAAGAAAGTTATGTCAGCCAAAATTATTCAGAATGATTCATTATCATCAGTTCGTTTTCGATTGTTCGTCTATTAGGTTGTATCACGAATGAATAATTAGAAATAATTAAGCGGTAAGTGTCTTTTACTTTTCATGAACCTTACACATTAAACAGGACAGTGGATGAAAACGGGTGCAAATAGAGCAAAAAGTGTCATTCTCATCACAATGATCATCATTCACACCGTTCCGTCCAAGTTCAACAAAAGTCTCTTTCAGAGAACGATCAATGGTGTTTGTAGGTCATCATCGTTATTCGCCGTCTAGAACAAGTCGCAATTATTTTTATCATATCGCAAGTTACAGTTCAATTGGATCATCAGGTCTGTTTTCTGACCTCGTTTTCCAGGTGCGGTTAAAAACTGCCGACACGCGAAAGTGGCGCGTACGCCAGTATCATTGACTTCCTGAGAGGCAGAACGAGAGGAGATATGGCCAATATGGCCATCGATATGCAAAGGAAACAATCTCTGTCGAAGCTCAGGTAACCATATTTTTTGGTATTGTACTCAACTCCACACCGAAAAATTGATAACCTTCGCTAAAACGTTCAATCAGCGAGATCATCTTATTGATATATTCGCCTAGCTTATGGTTTAATTAAAGAAATTATACCTTTATTCGACTTGTTCAGTTATATGGTTTCGTAATGACATAAAACGCTCTCGCGACTTGTCATGTAATTTAGCCTGTTCACAGATAAGTATTACTGAATGCCTTATCGTGGTTCACTGTAAAACTCAAAACAAGTATTATGGAAAGATCCAACCTGAAAATGGCGGTTTGTGCAACAAAATTCGATATTTGGTTTGCATTCTGATCGATTCTGTTCGAATATTGAGCTGGCTTATCCATAATACTACCGGGTTTTTCAGAACTCTTGTCGTCGTCTTTGCCATTGTTATCGCACTGCTGGGCGATGTGGCAGTGACGCCTGTCGAATCGTGTGCAAGAACGACGACTACCCCCGATACCGTTACCACAACAACCTCCACGTCCACAACGACTACGACGGCCGTTGGTGAGTCAGATTTGAAGTTCACTCCGTTCTTAGCTCAGAAATGTTATGATTGAAATTCAGCATTCGTACAATTGTTCGCGATTTGCAAGTGTGAATCTTGACAGGATTCAAAATCCATTAGGCGCCTATATTTCTAACTGCACTGTTTCGCTATACCGTATTTATTCTAATAGAACGACAGTCTCTAATAGTACGACAGTCTCCAATAGTACGACATGGTACGGTACCTTCGAAAAATAGTACGACTGTCTCTAATAGTACGACATGTCGTACTATTAGAATACTGATATCTCATTATCAAGGGAAACGGATTACGGTAGCCTACACTGCATTGTGTGTTCTCGCCTCACGCTTTGCGTGTCGTGCGCATAACAGATTAGACGATAAAGAAGGTGATCAAGATTTGCATAGTTGAATGGTCAATTCAATTCAGGAGTAAGGGCAGCCAAACTAGGAGGGCTCAGGGGTACACAAAAGAGCGAAAGAGATTGTCCGTCTTCTTCGATCCTTGATAAGCAGAGCCCTTGTCAAAGGGGGAGCCTAACGAGACATAAAATACGCAAGCGCAGGGTTACTATCGAATATGCGAAGGTTGATAGTCATGCGAACGGATCGCGA